>JABFEP010001097.1:0-11419 GCA_013618265.1 Fusarium albidum
GTGCCAGCTCGCATCGGACGAGACACCCGCCGGCCACGCCCACTGGCGCGCCGAGATCGGCGCCCCCGCCGAGGGCACCCGCCGCAAGGCCCAGCCGAGGGACCCGTGGATGCCTCCGCCGCAGCTGGCCGAGAAGCGCGAGGCCAAGCGGAGCCGCGGATGGGTGTGGCCCGAGGACGCCATCGGCCGCAAGGAGCTCGGCAAGAGAGGTGTGCGATATGGTGGGTTCTGAAGAAGGAAAAAGGAAAAAAAGTCGTGGCTGGCCACGATTGAACGATGATTTTCACGCCTTTGGATGACTTGGATGATGATTGGACAGGGACGGGCAATGATGAAATGACCTTGGCTTGACTTGACTCTTTTTTGTAACTCTTTTATTATTTAATTCAACAAAGACCCCTTCAATAGCTCTGGTTGTACTCGATTGAAGCTTCTCTATTGGTGATTTGCGTGGTTGTCAAGTTGCCACGCAGGGAGTTGGACAGTCAATCACAGCCAACCGTTCAAACTTGTTGCCCTTAGTCCGAGTTACACCCCCCCCTTATGGGTCCTCCCCCCGACGTGGCAGATCCCCCGCGTGGTGCTAATGCATCCATGATTCTAGAAAAAATCTCGTTAGATCATGCCCTATCCCAGGTGATCTGTACGATGTGTATGCCATGTAACGAGAGTTGCAGATTCGAGAGAGCCAATTGTCAGATGCCACGCACGGGATGGGAATGAAGAGAAACTTTTGCAAATTGCACAGTCTAGAACATTTTGATCCCGACTTGTTCCTGGCTTCCTGTACAACTTGTTCCGGGGGAAACTCTAGTTGCTTGGGGCCGGGAGTGGCCGTCAGAGGTGGCGACTGATGCGTTGCGAATGGCGTGGTGCGAATGGCGCTAGAAGACCATGCATGGAAGCTGGTGAAACTGATGGGTCTGCCGGGACTGAGTAAAGAAGTAAGAAAGAGAATGGTTGAGAGAAGCTGGTCAGGTTTGGTCGATGAAACCAGGTCAGCTGGGTATCACTGAAATTGATTCGAATTATTACTTGGACTTAAGTTTAAAGTAGTGGGATGTGACCGTCGTGAAGTAATCATCCAGTTCAATAGTCAATAGAATGATAATATTGTGACAGGGCCAAACTTGTAAGCCATGTGCAGTTCTTGGTCCAGATGCCTTGTCCGAGTTTCTCGGGTTTCTTGTTGATGGAAACCGTCAATGCTGCTCTTTTCCAAGGAAGCTTTGAATAGGCATCTATCCATTGAACTTCTGTCTGAAATAACTCTGGTTTCCTCTTGTTCTGGTGCAGTGCAAGCGGAAACTTTTATACAAGTGCTGATAATTAGAGAGCCCAGGACGGGAACTATCTCAGGGGGACCTTGACCTCAGGGGCGATACTCCGACTGTTCTTGTCAGGTAATTTAACTTATGGCAGAGAGAATAGTCCCTGAGATTAAGGACATAAGACTCTTGGTTTCCAATGATGAATTGTCCCAACTCTAAGCATGGTGAATCTCGCCCGAGCCACCATTGAAGAATCTGATATAATAGCATCCGCCAGCGGGATCTAAGGGGGCGAGGGTAGGGCTGTTAAGCGCTGACGATCAGGCTCTCAAGGTGCAATCAGACCGTAGTCTATAAATAAAGACGTGCTTCATTACCGTAGTCAATGGGTGCTCCATGGTGCTCCATGGAAGTGCTGGCTTGTCAAGTTGTGACCCCCGTCTTGTTCACCTGTGAATATTGTACACTGTGGGGCTCTGTCATCTTCCCTCCTTCTGCAATCCGCTACGTCGACCGAGTCATTCCGGATAGCTCCAGCACCATTCGCCAACACCCAACGAATACACATGCGCCTCGGGAAGGGATGGTACAAGTCACCCAATTGAGGCATGGCACACGGTCAAGCCAAATGCATCCTGTCATCATGATCCATAAGAACCAGCTCGAAGCCCAAACGAGACATGGCTAAAGAAGCCAGGTCTGAGGGAAACGGAGCAAAATCACATCAAGCCAATTGCCATTGGTTCATCACATCGTAGCATTCAACTTTTGTTCTCTAGAATTAAATACGATTGGCGGCATGATATTGTCTGCTCAGCCCTTGGCAGCACCAGCCTTGATGTGAAGAATGTCGCCATCCTCCACTACGTATTCCTTACCCTTGGTCATGACCTTGCCCTTGGACTTGACCTCGGACTCGTCACCGAGCTCCTTGAGGATGTTGTAGTTGAAGACGAGAGCCTGGATAAAGGTCTTCTCGAAATCGGTGTGGATGACACCGGCGGCCTGGGGAGCCTTGGTGCCGGTGCGGATGGTCCATTGTCGGACCTCGTCAGGGCCGACAGTGAAGAAGCTGCCGAGCTGCAGAACCTTGCGCATCTGAAGAATGACCTTGGGCAGAGCAGAGTCCGCGCCCACGTTCTTCTGCTCCTCCTTGGCCTCGGCCTCCGTCTCGAACTGGGTGAGACGCGACTCGTACGACACGGAGATGGGGATTAGAGAATCGCCCTTGGCGTGCTCGTTGATCCACTCGACAATCTTGGGAAGATGCTTGTTCTTCTTTCGGATAAAGTCCTTCTCAGACAGGTTGACGAGGTAGACGACGGGCTTGGCCGTCAGGAGGAACAGAGGGTTGATGACCTCAACCTGGACGAGCGGATCAGCAGTTGCTCGAAACGAGGTTGAGAAAATCATGTAGAAGAGTGCTATCAGAGTAAAGTTTATCTCACAATGCCTCTAAGCGTTATTTAGGTGAGGCATTCGACGAGCTGGGATTAGATCAGGCCCAAAGGGCCTTTTGTCATCATGAAAGCAGGGAAAAATGAGATGAGCAAAGTAAAGTTTTCTTCTTACCTCCTTGGGGCCCCAGTTGCCCTTTCGGATATCCTTGCCGTCATTGAGCCAGGCCAGAATCTTTTCGATCGTCTCCTGCTCTTGTCGAGCCTTCTTCTGCTCCAGACTTTGACCTCCCATGCGGGTCTTCTTCTTCTGGTTCTCGAGAGCCTTCTCGACGAACTCAATATCCTTGAGTCGCAGCTCCTCGCTGATGATGTCAAGATCACGGGTGGGGTTCACGTCACCCTCAATGTGGATGATCTCGGCATCATCGAAGCAGCGCACCACTTGGAAGATGGCATCGACGGCACGGATATGGGACAAGAAAGCGTTTCCAAGACCAGCACCAGTGGAAGAGCCGCGGGTGAGACCGGCAATATCATACACGGTCAGGTTGGCGGGGACAACCGACTTCGGCTTGTACTTCTCGACGAGCCAGTCGAACCGGTCATCGGGGACGATGACACGGGCTTCCTCGGGGTCGATGGTGGCATAGGGGAAGTTCTTGATGCTGTCAGCACCCCGAAACTAAGGGCGACGGGCGGCGAGGGGGCTTCATACAGCAGGGTTACCAAGGTTGCACTTGGTGATGGCCTGGAAGAGGGTGGATTTTCCGACGTTGGCCAGACCAACCTGAGAAGATGTTAGCCCCCGATCGAATCATGACATGCTGCGACCCTGAGGGGCCAGCCGAAGGCGCAGTCACCTACAATACCACTCTTCAAGCTGTTGCCAGGCCTGCCCAGCGGAATCTTCTCCTCAACAACCTGCTTCTTAGGAGGCATCTTCTTCCTTGACTTGGCGTAGTTACGACGTTGAAGAAAGACAACTAGGCCGAGGCGCCGAGGTGGAACGTGTCCAAGAGCTGCAGAGCTTGCTGCGCGGGGTGCAAACAGAGGGGAGAAAGAAGCGAAGGGGATGGAAGAGGTAGAGGGCTTCGTGATGAAGGGCTAGGTTGGCTGCTGCCAACCTCGATTGGCCTGGACGGCTTCGATAGCGAGAGCGACGCCGAGGGGAGAGGAAGAAAAGGGAGAAATGAGCGGGAGGAGAAAATTTCCAGGTTTTTATTTTCGACGGAGCTTGGGGGAGATGAGTTGAGAATTTGCTACACCCCACCTTGGACACGTTGGAGAGGTTGGGCTAGGGCCAAGGTTTTTCGGCGACTCGGAGAAGGGGTTGATCCGGCTGAGCACCTGGGACAACGTCATTGGCTGACGAAAGCAGGTAGGTTCGTGCCAGACGGGCGCAGGTCATGCCCAGGAAAGACCCTTGGATTGCCAAAGCTGGGTGCTTACTGTGTGAGGTTCGGTCGGGGACGGAGCCGGAGTACGCGGATAAAACGAACAAGTGACTTCCTGGAGGCTTTTGAGCCATCGCCGAGACCGCGGTCTTGGGCTTGAATCATAAGGCGTAGATCCAGCCAGGCCGCCGTCTCCGCCTTCTTTCTCCCTCACATCCTCCTCCTTTGTTGCCTTATTGAACTGGCTGTAACACCATCCTGTTTCAGTGGAAATCCTCGTCGTCCTCGACCGGCTTCCTTTGTCCGCCTCCTCGACAGTATCTCTGAATATTTATACCGTATCGCCCTACCATTTCCCCAGCCCCGCTCCCGGCCGTCACCCACGAACCAAAGCTCTCCGAGACAGTCTGACGTCGCAACCTGTCGCCGCTGTCCAGCACCGGATTTCTACAACCATGCCACGGGCCAAGAAGAGCTCGTCGGTGAGCAGGTCTCACCGGTCGACGCTGTCTCTGCAAAAGACGGAGATTACTATCCATGTGTACGATTTGCTACCAGTAAGCGAGCCACCATCCCACATTCTCCCTCCTGTCCTCATGATCAAGTTGCTGACCCTCATGCCATTGGTTAGCCCGGCCGACTCTCTTCGATTTTGTGGACAGTGGGCGCTTCCCTACTCCATTCCGGAGTCGTCATCAACGGCAGAGAATACGCTTATGGCGGGCACGACAAGCGAGGCGTCACCGGCGTATACTGGACCAAGCCCAGGACCGAGCCTCCCGGGGGCACTTTTCGATGCGAGATCCTTCATGGTTTTACCCTCGCGACGGAGCAGGAGATTGATGCGACCCTTCGCTCCGCCTCGGACGAGTTCCTCGGCACCGCCTACAACCTTCTCACCAAGAACTGCAACCACTTCACATCATACCTGTGCAAGAAGCTCACGGGCCAGCCTGGACCATCCTGGCTGAACCGCGCCGCTAGTATTGGCGTCGCATTGCCTTGTGTGGTCCCTCGTGACTGGATCGAGCCTCCCGAGTATGATACCAACGACGGTGCCCTCCTCGACGACTACGACAACTCCAATGAGAACTCCCGCATGCTTGGATCATCTGCCCCGCATCTCTTGACAGAGAGCAACGACGGCAGCGAAGACGATGAGTGGGATAGTGAGGAGGAGAGGAGACGGGGCGGGAGCGGGAAGGGCAAGCAGGCTCTCCGGGACTCTGCTGGGCGACGACTACCCTTAGCCGAGAGGGCACTGCGGCGATAGAACTGGGGGACCCCCCCCCTTATGCATTGCAGTTAAACATGGGTGCATGGTTGTTTTTTGGTGTTGGGAGTTTGGGGGCGCTCCTTTGAAATGGGTCAGCATGATACCAATGGGTCTTGAGGGTCAGGAGCAAATTCGTTCGTTCGTTCAGTAGCTTGCAAGGCCAACGCAAGTTGAGTCCTGTTCATTTTTGTATAGTACAGGTCGTACAGAATATGGTACATTCACTTTCTTATCCCCCGCAGTCAATTAGGGTTTTCCCACTGGACCATGACCATGGCAATTCCTCTAATTCCCATGCCCCAGCCCGATCACAGACGCCTGGGCTTCTCACTCCTCGTTCCAGCAAACTTGATCCTCGTCGAATCGGCGACACGGACGATCTTGTCACGCAGGACTTTGCCCTCGGGGCTCATCAGCACCTTGAGCGCCGCCTCACGCCCCTGTCCGAAACCCCGCAGCACGACCTCCAGCCGGGACACCTTCATGGGCCAGCCGGTGTGGATCAGCCGCTCCAGCACGTACTTGGTGAGAGAGTAGGCGGCATCAAAGGTGCCCCGGCGGGACTTGCGGAAGCCAATGTTGCCGGCGGAGAGGGAGATGATGGGATCTCTTTTGGGCTTGGTGAAGGTGATGTGGGTGTTGTGCTTGTGCGAGTAGACGTGTAGGTGGAAGGGCTCGAGGTCGTCCTCCTTGGCCTCGGTCGTCCGGCGTGGACCCCCGGACAGGGCGGTCATGTCGACGTTAGACTTGTCGAGCGTCTTGAAGACGAGACTTTGGGAGAGGTTCGCCATGGCGTTGTTCTGGGACGGCTGGGCGGCCGACTGTGACGAGCCGTAGATGCTCTCCAGGAGCGAGGCGGTGCTGGGTCTGGCGTAGACCTTCTTCCGGGGTGCTCGAGGCGGAGGAGGCGGGAGATCATCGCGTCGGGGGCTCGTCTGCGAGATTGGTCGGGAAATCTGGAAGGAAGTCTTGGGGACGGTGACCCTGGGGCCCCGGAAGAGCGATTGCGCCGCGAGGCGACTCGTCAATGGCCGGCTCATATTGTGCGCATCGCCCGGTCGTTGTAGTTCCTGAAGGGATCGGCCACACCATCTGCCAATTTTTCGTCCCGGTTCGAAGCTCCAGCGGGCCGGGGGTCGCGGGGGGGAGAGCGGTTCTACCGAGGCTTTGCCGGGTCCGCCTTCCTTTCCGCCCGCAACCGAGATCGCAAGCCAAAATTTCTCCCGCCGTATTCCACCACTTTCCACCGTCCCATCTTCCCCATCCCAACGCCCCCGTTCCACGTTCAATCGCGTTCTGTGGAGGGCTTCCCGTCTCCTTGTGCTTTTGCAATCATGAATTCCCTCGCGAGAAAGACGGCGCACTCGGAAAATGCCCTGTCTCGGGCATTCGTTCACCTCGCCTCGGCCGGTAAATCTCCCGCCTACCGAAGGCTAGCCTCTCAGCTCTCTCGAAATGCCTCCCGCAACGGCGCCAGGTCACCGACGTCGACTCTTTCCAGCGCCGTCCAGTCGCCACTAAGATCTCCCTTCTTGCCCTCCGAGCTACGCCTCTCGTCCGCCTACGCCGCCCAGTCTCGTCTCTTCCACCTGTCCAGCCGGCTGTCGCAAGAAGAGAAGCCCAAGACCGAGCGGTCATCCTCAGGCGCCGCTGCGACCGACGCCAAAGACAAGAAGCCCGCCGACGTCAAGGAGAAGAAGCCTGCCGACGCCGAGTCTGAGACCAAGCCTGAGGAAGAGCAGTCCAAGAAGACCGAGGAGGGCGACAAGGAAGGAAAGGAAGGAAAGGAGGGTGAAGGTGAGGGTGAGGGCGAGGGTAAGGACAAGGACAAGAAGAAGGAAAATGCGGCTCCTCCCCCTCCCCACGGTGATAAGACCCCCTGGCAGGTTTTCATGGAGACTATGAACACCGAGTTCCAAAAGTCTCAAGAGTGGAATGAGTCGACCAAGCAGATCGGCGCCGCCGCTAACCAGTTCGCCGAGAGCGATGGTGTGCGACGTGCTCGCGAAGCTTATGAGAAGTCCACTGGCGCCGTATCCTCGACGGTTACGAAGGGTGTCAAGGTCGGTGCCGGTGCCATCGGCGCTGGTGCTGCCTGGACGTGGGACACTCCCGTCATGAAGGGCGTGCGCAAGGCCGCCAACGTGACTGGTGATGCTATGGACAAGGCTACCCAGCCTATCCGAAACACCGAGGCATACAAGAACGTGAAGGATGTCATTGATGATGGCAGCTCCTCGCGATATGGTGGATGGGTCGAGAAGGAGGAGCGCCGGAAACGCCGAGAGCTCATGGACCAGCAGCGAGGGTTCAAGGGCGGTGAGGTCATGGAGGAGGATCCCAAGTAAGTTGTTCCGAGTCTTGGTGTTTAGCTCCCTTTTAACATTTGGCCAGCGCTGGCACCAACGTCACACTCCACAAGGATGCCGCTTGGAAGGAGGCTTGGAGAGACTTCCGCGACCAGAACAAGTTCGTGCAGGGCATCTTCAGCATGAAGGGCAAGTACGAAGAATCAGAGAACCCCCTTGTGTCGACCGCTCGAAGCATCACCGACCGCATCGCCGGTTTCTTCGCCGAGAACGAGACGGCCATGGTCATCAAGAAGTTCCGAGCCATGGACCCCAACTTCCAGGTGGAGCCCTTCCTCCAGGAGCTCCGCGAATACATTCTCCCCGAGGTTCTTGACGCATACGTCAAGGGTGAGGCTGAGACGCTGAAGCTGTGGCTGTCGGCCGCGCAGTACTCTGTGTACGAAGCTCTCACCAAGCAATATCTCCAGGCGGGCATGAAGTCGGATGGACGAATCCTGGACATCAGGAACGTTGACATTCTCCGGGCTCGCATGCTCGACCCTGGCGAGGTTCCTGTGTTTATCATCACCTGCCGAACGCAGGAGGTCCACGTCTACCGCAACGCCAAGTCGAATCAGCTTGCGGCCGGCATGGAGGACAAGGTGCAGCTGGTCACGTACGCCATCGGCATCACGCGTGTGCCGGAGGACGTCAACAACCCCGAGACACGGGGGTGGCGTCTGATTGAGATGCAGAAGAGCGGACGAGACTGGTACTAAAGGGAGCTGCAGTCATTAGCATCCGGCGTCATGGCGTTGGGGGATGCTTTGTTGGATATCTTGGAGGGCCAACGGAAGGCGGATCAAGGCGAATCGCCTAAAATGTGTTAATATCTGTACAACAAATGTGCCATCATATGGGAATACCAGGGGCGGCGGGCTCTCGACACGAAAAACAAGAGCAAACGACTGCAACACAACACGCTACAACAACACGCATTTCTGGGAGATGGGGTTTGGGGTTTGGGGCTGTATATCAGCAAAAAAAGACAACCACGCCGCTCTGCTTGCCTCGGGACGAGGCTTCTGTTTTGTATGATTACTGATGGGGGTCGGGGGATGCATCAAGATGAGGGCATTATCGGCGGGAGAGGGATGGATCTTATAGACATGTTCCCAAAAGTTGCCTTGTTTTCCAAGGCCAAATCCATTTCAAAGGCATACAGCCAGCCATGAAGCATTCTACCATGGGTCTAGGTATCATTCTATTCGTCAATGCCCTTGCCTTCCAGCGCAGTACCTTGCTCATTCATATCATCACTCGGCCGTTCATATCCCTTCCTTGCCCTCTCTTGCATCCTCTTTCTTCTCCCTTGCATCCTCTTCCTTCTCACTTACATCTTCCTCCTTCTTCTTCTGCTTCTTCTTCTCCCGCATTTCCCCCGTCTCCTCCTCCATCTGCTCCTTCAACATCCTCCTCACCTCCATGAGCTCCTTGCCCAGCAGATTCTCACCCCACCTGTCCCTCGCCGCCTCGGCATTCGCAGCCGTGAACCCGATGCCCCAGATGCGGTCAAACGGGCTCGCCTCGACAATCTCCCTGCTCCCCGTGGCGAGGAGCATGTCCCTCAGCGAGCCCTCGATCAGCCCGTACTTGCGCTTGGGCGCCTTCCTGCTCAGCGCGGGCGTGCCCTTGCGAAGGCCCTCCTCCGAGACGGCCTGCGTGAACTTGAGGAGGTTGGCCCTGCGGACGATGCCCCGGCGGCTGGCGTTCCAGGTGGACTCGTTAAAGTTGGAGACCTTGCGGCCGAGGCTCTTTACCTGGCGGGGGTGGGACGCCTGGAGGATCTCGAGGGCTACCTTTTCGTCGTTGAAGAGGAGGGCTTTGTGGTGCATCATGTAGCTTTTGGGGTCAATACATGGGAGGAGTAGAACTTATCCTTGTGGACTTACTGCTCTGCTGTCTTGTACGTCTTGCTGGGGTCCTCCTGGTCGTCGCGGAACGGACACTGGTACCATTGAGAAAGGTATCCCGTCTCGGGGTCCGTTTCGCGCCAGAAGTAGACGGGGTCGGAGGATGCTGCTGCTGCCATCTGAAACTGCGGGATTGATGAGACGATGATCCTGGAATAATTCCTGGCAAGAACAGTCTGTTTTCTTATAAGCATGACTGGAACCCTTGGGCTGTCTGCCTTGCAGTAACTCGTGGAGTTTAGCGGCATGGGGGGCTGAGTTCTCGCCGTTGACTCACGGACGGGAATGGCGCTCTGGTAGGCTGAGGCTGGTTTTACTGCCTGGTCAGCCAAGATTCACGGTCGTGGTGCAGCGTTCAATGATAGGACAGTATTTAGCAGGTGGTCAGGAAACTGTCCCAGCTTGGTATAAACGTCCATTCACGTCTTCAGGAGCTCGCACCTCGGTACTACACTTTACAAGTCTTCCAGGGCGTCCAGGTTTATCTATGGTCGATGAAGGCAACAGCATCTGCTGGGGGTCAGCGCTCAGAGTCGTGAGGCCTCAACTCCCAGGTAACCATCTAAGAGGCAGGTAAAGGAAGAACCGAGTCTTGTATAAATCCAGAGGGATTAGATGGAGAGTAAGATGCACATGGACATTCTTAAACCTGTGCTTCGCGGATACATACAGATACAACCCGTTCTGGAGAGGGCAGCATTTGGTATCCAGGCTTCGTCGGGATTGATGTTGTGAAATAACACTACCGATAATATCCACTGGGGATTTGGTGTAGGGGTATCACATCTGCTTTGCATAGCACAAACTGCAGAAGGTCAAGGGTTCAAATCCCTTAGTCTCCATTTTTGCCTTCTCGTGGGATACTTTTTTCATTATTCTTTTTATCTTCCCAAGGTGGAACAATTCAGGGTGATTTTTTGCGACCCAGAGAGATCCCTGTGTTACTTGGTTGAGGTGATTACAACTCGTTGTCGTGTGATTGGCAAGGCGCAGTTCCGACAAGTGCCGGCAGGTGGGTTCCGACAAGGGAGATTGCCAGCACAACGGACCGCGAACAACGGTACTAGTGAGAAATAAGGAGCTCAGAATTGAAAGGGAAAAAGGTCTAATACTTGTTGTTCAAGAGTATATATCTAGCCCGGGAGCGGTTGCTATGAACTTGCAACTGAAACCCTGCCAGTTCAAGACCCAGAACAAGCAACGGATTAGCGATGAGATGTGCCGAAGCGACAAAGCTTTGGCCAAGTTGAAACCAGGAACCAGGAAAAGAAGATGAGCATAGTCGTCAATTGACGACCAATAAAGAATACTGCATAGCAAGGAACATAAATTGATGCCACCCACCGGAGCATGTCGCACTTCCGGCCGAAGCGGAACCTGGAAGCTGGAAGGGAGCTCCTCAGAGTGGGGGAGGAAGCCCAAAGAAGACCGGGGATCTCGGACAGCTTGCTTTCTTACATAAAAGTCGACGAAACATCATCACTGCCACCTGGAAAGCGACGTCTGACCCGAGTCCAACCTTATTGACCAGCGACCAACCGCTGCCTGCGTCATCCGTCTCCATCATCCAAATCGTCCAGCGCATCCCGTCGCATTCACCCTCTTCTGCTCATCACCATCGCCATGGACCACGTCGAGCGCCAGATGGCCCAACAAGCCAGCCAAATGTACGTCCTTCCCTTTTCTCTCTTGAGGGTTCGACAAGCCTGCTCACACCGTCTAGAAACACCCTCGCGACCCCCCTCAACATCATTCTCCTCTCCGCAGTCCTCTACACAGCCTACTCCTTCCTCAGCCCCTCGACGCCCCCTTCC
>JABFEP010001100.1:0-11918 GCA_013618265.1 Fusarium albidum
GTCCAGCAAGGTACCGATCCTCGCGACGCTTGGCAAACGCCGAGGCGAGCCCCGACAGGGCAGGAAGCTTGTCCTCCAGCACGGTCATGTCCCGGCTGCAGTAGTCCCCCACGAGGGTGTACCAGCTGGAGAACTCGGATCTGAACATGATGCCGCGCTCTGCCGGGGCGGTGGCGTTGCTCCACGAGTATTCGGAGAGGGACTTGAGGAACCCGGACCCGCCGAACCGGTCGTATCTTGAGCCGGGTTCTCGTGAGGACTCCTCCAGCGTGACCTGTTGGCATTCCCAGAAGCGCTGCGTGCGGCCAAAGTGGAGGATTCGTCGTGATAGCCAGCGNNTCTACTATGTTCTAGTTGATTCGTCGTGATAGCCAGCGTTCCTGAAGACACCAGGCGCGAGAGTTGAGAGACCCCTGGTTGACTTCGTCTTGGAAAGAGCGCAGTTTCCGCTTCGTTAGATAGATCCCATTACCAAGACATGGTATTCGCACTGCCGATCCTGATCTGTCGTGGAACAGACCCGTGTCTCCGGATGTTGCGCAGGCAGCTGCGAGGGTCATCTCTGCGTTCATGTACACGGTGGCCATGCGGGCAGCCTCGGATGCCCAGTCATCTGCCGAATCCTGGATAATGCAGAGGGAGTCGATCCATATATGGCGATAGCCGAGATTCGAGGTCATGACCACGGCGTCACGGAACGTACGGCTCAGCTCCTTGAACGGAATCCCGACCTTGTGGCTTTCTAGATTGTCTTGGGTCGTCAGGATGATCTTGGCGCCTCCCCATCTGTGGCTCAGAGCGAGGTACTTGGTCGGCTTGTCCAGGCACACAAGCCGAGGGCTTCTCCCGTCTTGTCCAACGTCTACCAGCCGCGTTGGCATGCATGATGGATCATGGCCTGGGAGAACCTGACCACAGGCAGCGTGGTTTGCCTTGCAGTCTTCAAGCCAGCTTTTCACTCTGGCAGGGTCATCAGCTGGCTTGATTGGCCGTCCGAGGATCTGGTTCATCAAGCTCAACGGAGCATCTGCAGACACAGGTCAGCGTCCCTTCTGTTTTTTTTCATTTCATCGCCGAGTACCTAGATCGCACATGACACTCAGTACCGCCCGTGCCTCGTTTATATCGCGATAGTGCACCGTGACGCCCTCACGCTTCTTGTGATCTATGCCCCTTCGCAGATCCGCAGCTGTCTCGTTCAGAGCATCCATGGGATGTATGCCCACTATCGAGAGGTTCCCCAGCGGAGAGGTCTCGGAGACCTCCCCCGAGGTGTGCTTCCCGACAATGGTGAGGCCCTCGTCGGGCTGCCACGTCTCTCGGCGGGCCGACACGACAAGCGCGCAGAGGTCGCAGGCTGCCGCGCAGGCTTCCACGTCGGATGTCGTGCGGTTCCATGGCTTGGCGTCGCCCGAGAGAAGGTCGGCGAGGCTCCAGTCGAAGGCGGTGCAGGACTGGCAGAGAGGCATCTTGGGGATGACAAGGACAAGTTGGTGTTGGAGGCAGAAGCAGAATCAACGCCTGAGTAAGCTAATGTGCACTTTGGGCAGTCTTGCATATGCATGACAGGGATCCAACCCACAGCCAAATCAACTAGAACATAGTAGAGGTACTGATATCATTGAGAACGGACCGGGAGTATTGCGTGGTATTTAACTCTAGGCCCAAACCGCTGATTACCGACTCTATGGACAACTTTTATCTAGTTCTTTCCCAGCTCCTCAGCACGGCTGGTGGCCGCCTTGACAGCTCCATCGACGATATCCTTCAGCCCGGCCTTTTCAAAGCTCACCAGCGCAGCGTGGGTTGTGCCGTTGGGGCTCGTGACGTTCTTGCGCAGCTGGGCGGGCTCGTCCGACGACTCGACGAGCATCTTGCCGGCTCCGAAGCAAGTCTGCTTAGCAAGACGGGTTGCCTGCTCCTCCGAGAGGCCGAGGCTGGTGGCGCTGGCGATCAGGTGCTCGACAAACGCGAAGAAGTAGGCAGGGCCAGAGCCTAGCGATGTCAGTTGACGTTGTGTCCTCAGACAATAATGAACTCACCAGAGAGACCAGTGACAACGTCGAGAAGCTCCTCCTTTTCCACCCACTCTGTAGCCTTGCTGACGCTCCCCAGCAGCGCAGAGGTCAAGTCCCTCTCTGGCTTGGAGACGTCCTCGCCAGCGTACAGTCCGGAAGCGCCCTCGCCGACCAGCGCAGGTGTGTTTGGCATGACGCGCACAATGTGAGGCGTGCGGCCGTCGTTCGTGAACCACTCCGCGATGCTGGCGAGGGTGATGCCCGCGGAGATGGAAATGGCAAGGGGGAGAGTCTGACGGCCCGCCCATGCGGCGCCGAGCTCCTCGCACACGACCTTTGCGACCTGCGGCTTGACGGCGAGGATGACCATGTCGGCGTCCTCGGATGCCTCCTTGTTGGACGCGGTCGTCCTGACACCCAGGGCGGCCATCTTGTCGCGGTTCACGTCCCAGGGTTCAGACACGAAGATGTTTTGCTTGGGGATGTCCTTGGCGAGGAGACCGCCGATGATGGCGGCGGCCATGTTGCCGCCGCCGATGAAGCAGATCTTGGCGTCTTGAAGCGAGGGTGTCATTTTTGAAGGCGGTTGACTCTAAGGACTTGAATGTGAGAGGCGTTTAGTCTTTAAGATGGCAGCCGGTACGTGGGGTCATGATGGGAGTACGTAAAAAGTTTGGGGTCTGACCCCGCGCCGGATTAACCAGGCGGGCGTGGCGGATGTGAGGCGGAGGATTTGGACGAATCAGCGCTGCTTAATATCTCATGCGCTTGACGGTGTGGGGAACCGGCGGAGCTGGCGGGATGATATCCGCCGATATCGCCAGGCTCCACACACGCTTAATGTCGGCACTGGGGGAACACCATTGGATTTTAGAGACGTGATTGACAGTGGAAAAGGGCCCGCCGGTGAGCATTACGTATTGTTGATAGCGGCGAGTCATCTGCCGCATGACGGGATGCCCAGGATGTTCCCGGCGGCAGTGATTCAGACTAGAAATTAGTAGATGAGGACAATGTATAGGGTAGCAGGCTCAAGAGGTTACGACATGTGTTTAAGTTATCCTTCCGTTATAAAAGAGCATGAATGCAGTGCAAACATTAGAAACGAGACAAGTAAACCAATCAAGCAAGTCAAAACTACATAAGAGGACGACCTAGAGGACCCGACAATTGATCTTTGACAGCAACACATCTTTTAGGTCACCAATATTGCGTAGGCTACGTCTCCGCTCAGGCATGGTTAGATCCCATGTCATCTTCCACTTGGGCGCATTATTGCCTGGCTGCTAGTCGGGATTGAGCATGCGCCTAAGTAGGTTGTAACCCGGCTTCTTCTTGGATCCCCATTTCGGATACCGTTGTATTTCATCTGCCAGGGGTTGAAGGCTACTGGAGGCCCGGGAGTGTTGGATGGTATACGTGGGTGGAAAGGGTTGGATGACAGTGATTATCGACATGATGCCAAAGGATCTTTATTTCTGGGTTGTTATTACAGGAGCAGTCATGCCACGAGGGTTAATCATCGGGATCCAGATTGCGAATTAATCGCCGGGCATAGCCAGCTATGTATTTATGTCGGTATGATTAGCTACTATATACATGGAAGAGAAACCAAGTTTCTTTCACACAGGACGTCGTCACGTCCCACTCCTCCCTCGTGCGGTCAACAAAGCCGCTGCGCGCTTAGCAGGACTTGACGGAGCTGTACTTGCAGCTCTTGCTGGGGCCGGAGCCGATCTTCTTGGGCTCCTTTCCGGGGACGGTGCCGTTGTACTCGACGCAGATCTCCTTGACGGAGGAGGCACAGGTGCCGGTGATGGTGGAGACGTCGCCCTTGTTGGAGTTGATGCCGGTGAGGACCTTTCCGTTGTAGGCCTTTACGTTCTTGACGACAACGTTGCGGGTGCCCATCTTCTTGCAGTTGCCGCAGGAGCGGTACAGCTTGCCAAAGTCGACGGCGGTGAAGCCGTCGATGGTGACGGTGCCGAGGCCGTTGTGCTGGATGATCTTGTCGTCGGCGCCCTGGGCGCCTCCGCCCTTGACGAGGGCGTTGCCGTCTCCCTTGAGGGACAGGGCGTCCTCGCAGACGGCCTTCCACCAGACGTTCTCGATGGTGCAGGCGCCCTTGCAGTGGACTCCCTCGATCTGGTCGGCGCCGATGATGACGTTCTTGAGCTTGGCGCCCTTCTCGAGGATGAAGACGGCGTCCTTGTCGCCACCTTCCTTCTGGCCGGTGCACTTGACGCCGCGGCCGTACGTCTTCATGCCGCCGTCAAAGGTGCCCTTGATGACCTTGGCCGACTTGTAGGTCACGGAGCCCTTGGACGACGGGATGGGGAAGCTGGCGCGGCGCTCGAGGGCGCCGAACGTGTTGGGGGTGACGTCGCCCTGGGGGACGGCGACGGTGAAGGAGGCGAGGAGGCCAACGAGAGCAGCGGAGAACTTCATCTTGACGGTTTATAAAGAGTGAGTGAGTGAGTGAGTGTTTGAAAGTTGATGTAAAGACTGTGAGAAAGCTTGGAAAAGAGTGAAACCACCAGGGTTGGATTGACTGAATATGAGAATGAATGAATGATGATGAGGTACTACAGTAGAAGAGAGGTTGACAAGCCTTATATACATGTTCGACCACCTCCGAGGTTCATCTCTCGAGCCTCCGTCGCATGTCCTGACAGTCGGCTAGCGGACGGAGTGACATTACCCCTGCTCGTGGCCCTGGCCAATTTGTTCATGGTTTCAGGGGTGTGGGCCACCCGAGATATCTCTGCTGAAGTGACAAGCTTGACAATTTTATATGAGAACTGCTGTGTCTTTGGCTGTCTTGAGTTGTATCTGAGAACCTGACAGTCACTCTATATGCAGTCATCTGTCCGTCGAGTTAACTGGTCGAGTTCAACTGGTCGCAACTCCCAACTCTTGTCTGTCCTCAATCACTCCAACATGGAGAGATTCCAGACTCACAAAGTGGGCTAAATGCAGGGACCCCGGCCTGTCGGTGCCGCCCCCTTGTCTAACCGAGATATCGAAACCATGTGCTTGTTTTTACGCTTAACTCTTATTTGTAGTTCAGCAGACCAGTCCGGTCAAAGACCGTCTTGCGTGCGTTGACAATTGTGCTCGTCACGACAGATACCACTTCATACCAGTTGACCCAGCTTTGATACGGCACCCTTCAACATACTTCCTTGACATGCTCACCGTAAACCTTTACCTCTCATCCCGACCACTCCCCGAATGCAGATCCCGCCAAGGTGAATGTCACCGACTGTCCGGCCGAGTTATCCGATCGCCCCCTGTCGGCAGGCCCGGGTGTAAGATGAATCGATCCCCTTTGGTGTGGCACCGCCCAAAGTTTTTCCGCCAAGAAGAAGCTTAACCTCGAGGTCCATGCTCCCACGAACACGAGAAATCCCATGGATACTTCCGAGGCTAGCGCCGGACGCCAGTTTGATGCTCGCGTCGAGTGATTGGTAAATTGGAGGACGTAGCAGAGTGCATGTCGCGGAGGCCTGCTGAGTGGGTGGAAGGTGATAGGGTGGTCCGTAGATTTGCATCCATGAGTGTGAAAAGGGGTCGAGCGGGTTGGCCGACGTCTGATGATGAGCATGTTCTGTTCTTCTCTGCGAATGTACCAGGTAGCTTTGCTTCTGAGTCTGGTGTGCTGAGATACTACTGAGGGCTGAGGTATTGAGAGCGAGGTCTACGTTGGGATAGAGACTTACATTCCATGGCCTATAATGCTTTCTCTTATCATGGAATCTAATAGCAGTCGGCATATATGCAGGGTCCTCGACACCTCGATGTAGTGTGTCTGTTGAATCTGACAAGAGTTCTTATTGGCTTTCACCTAGCTCACCGAGTGGTCTGACAAGAAGCGACCCGGTTCTTCCAGTTGCACATGAACACTCGCTCCACAGTTGCGGTCGCCCAACCCGGGTACTAGCTTGCGCCAGCTAACAAAGATGAAGCTATTCCCGAGAGGCCACAAGACCAAAGTTCATCAACCTGCAGACAGTTCACCTGCCTGGTAGCCTCCTCGGCCAGTTTATCATATTCTTGGCGCATTCTTATCTCTTGGCCATGGCTGAGGTAACAAGTTAGATACGTACCGAATCAGGCTGCAGCTTGAACCTGTCAACCAAGCCACTGAGTGATTTAAAAGATGGCGGCAGGCCTCCTCGGTAAATTTTGGGTATCAACAGGCTAAATGACGACCGCTCACCTTCAACACTCGCAATTTCACTCTCCAGACCCAACTCTCTAGACTCATCCCCAAAGGCTTGCGATGAGTCGCTGGCATCTGCCCTTGTGCGATTCGCCGCAGGTCGTTGTCAATGGCGCCCTGCTCCGATGCCGGGGATGCGGTGCAGAGCCTGATCTGGGGAGCCTGATCTCGGCACAGCAGAAACGGGACACGTTCTCACCACCACCACCTGATGAGCCAGCCGGCAGGCTGAATCTGCACTGGCCAGCGGGAGTCCCCTATCTCAACCAACTGGACCGTCATGGTGAATGTGTGTTTGCACTCAACTAACAAGTGACGACGCTAACTAATGCAGCTGCGACAGCCGACAAGTCGTCTATCAAGTTCCAGCCATCGCCAGTGTACCAACGTCGACTACGGCCTAATGAATTCCGCGTCATTCGCCTTGATGGAGTCCCCGACGCAGGACAACCCCTGCACATGGAGCTGGAGACTCTCTCAGACAGATCCAAGACCGAGTACGACGCAGTATCGTACACATGGGCCGGAGAGAACGGCGATGGCTCCCTCTCGCACCCCATCTTTCTAGGACCTTACTGGGATGTCCTGATTCAGACAAAGAATTGCTGGGACATGCTGAAGCACTTTCGACCTTGGGGCGGACACAGGAGGGTGTGGGTTGACGCCATCTGCATCAACCAAGACGACCACGCTGAACGAAACGCCCAAGTTGCAAAGATGGCGCAGATATACACCACATGCAGGCGAGTCCTCGTCTACCTCGGGAGCGACCTGGTTCATCCGACGCCGGCGAATGAGTATCCCGGGAGGCACCGTCTGGAAGATGAGATGGCTTCTCGTGAGGTGCGTGAGCGTCTCTTCCGCAGGAGATACTTTACCCGCATCTGGATCATCCAGGAGATGATTCTCCCCAAGCAAGTCGCCATCCCGATGGGTCGTCTCGAGCTGTGGGCCGACCACGTCACCGGTCCTGCGCTAGCCTCCTCGACAGAAGGGCCGCCGTGGATGACGCAAATTGCCCGAGGCGGATTCACATACAAGAACTTGTACGAGCTCGTGGGGGATACATGGAACTCTCAGGCAGGCGACCACCGCGACAGGGTGTTTGGGCTCTTATCTCTTGCCAATGACAGGGACGCCTTCCGGCCAGATTACTCGCTGTCGTGCCGTCACGTCTTTGGCGGCTTCTTCGCCTACTATCTCCTGCGGCACCACCGCATAGAGATTCTCTACAACGCTGCAGGACTGTCTGCGCGTGAGGGATACCCGTCTTGGATACCGGATTGGAAGACGTTTGATTTCTCGCAGATCGTTGACCTGGATGAACTGCGGAAACTCGCCAAAGAAGCGTTTAATTGCTGGCAAGAGTCGCCGAGTCCGACCTCGGAAGACGTCCGCTGGGATGGACGAAGCATGGCGCAGTTCTCGACTCAACGCAGACGAGCCAGGAAGTTGCCGCTGCATCCGCAGAAGGACTACGAGCAATATTACTATAATATCGAACAGGACGATTACTTTGTCGAGGGACTGCAGACGGGCGACATTCAGGTGTTTATAGCGAGAACCTGGCATGCCAATGCAGGGGTGGTGGCTACCGACGGGGGGTTGAAGATCAACTTGACCCGTGTGCTGGAACTCCCCTCGGCCCCGGCGTGTATCCACAAGTGTGGATGTATGAGCGTCTTTGAGGTCAAATCTGCGAGGAACGGCGCGAGCATACAAATGGTGTCGGATCAACCCCTGGATTCGCAAGTCGTACCGGGTGATCACCTCTGCGTCCTCAGCGGCGACAGCGAGTCGTCGACGCTGTTTCTCATACTCAGAAAAGTAAGCGACACATCGTCAGAGCTACCCCGGTTCCAGCTCGTCGGGTGCTGTTACCAACTGTACTTTCGATTCAGAAAAGGCCTTTGGTGCAACCACTCCAGGGAATCCAAGTACAACAAGTATCTCGAAGAATGGTCACACTATCTATCCACGAGTATAGAAACACGGGACGACACGAAGCTATTCCTCTACGACCTATGCAACCGGGTATCAGGAAAGCCCACACGGCCACCGCCAGACCTCGATCTCATGTCCTCCAAGGACGACAAGCTGCTGGAGACCATGTTTCCCGGAAGTCTTCCCGGAAGTCAATACTGTAACGTGGCGCGTCTGGCCAGCTCGCCGTTCCTCGTCGTCCTAGGGGAGCAGGACCACCCTGGCTTGGACCTCCTCGACGCCTACCACCGGTGCATCACCACGAGGCTGAGTCCCGTCCTCAGAGGGGACCACGTCGAGATCACCGTCGGGCCTTCAGACTGGGGGATGTTTTTCCACAAGCGGTTCCTCAGACTGTACAAGCAGATGAAGTACGAGGACGAGCAAACCTGGAAGACTTCCCTGACGGTGCAGTACTCGCCGTTTAAGCCGACGAGGGTTGTCCACCTGCGGGCTTCGAGGGGGGATGTCAGAAGCATGATTGTGCAGTCAAAGCCGTATCAGGACTTGGATACCTTGAGGGAAGAACAACGCGATGATGTGGAGAGCTTTCTCACCTGGATGGAGCGTGATCAACAGTGGGAGACGCTGCTTCGCCCAGATTGGCCGTTGGATATTCTAGATGGATTTAATATTGACGGACATATGGTTACGGCTTCTATTATCTAATGGGCAAGCAACCACTTTAGACCCTCGACAGCATCGCGTTCCCGCTTCTGGGATACCTCCAGCTCAGGGAAGAGCGCCCAGAACGCATGAGGAAGACCAGGATAGTGGTCAATCCTTGTAGACACCCCGTCATCCCTGTAGACCTGCTCGAGAATGATGCTGCAGTCCCGCAGCGGATCCATGCCGCAGGCCTGAAAGTACGTCTTGGGCACGCCCGCATGGCTGGGGAACGCAACGGGGAATGCCAGAGGACTGGTCTGATCGGGCTTGTACTTTGCTGTCATGCGTCAGCTGTGTTACTGCTAATAGCATTGAGATCTCACAGTGCACGAATTTTATCGACTCGGTGCTGAACACGGGAACTGCGGCGTTCTGCCCCTTGCTGATGAAGTGGTCCCTGTACTTGGCTGGAACGGTCTCTTCGTTGACGCCGGACGTGACTGGTGCAAAGACGCCCGTCAGAGGAGGCGTCATGTTGGCGTCGCGGCACAGATGGGAGACTACGAGGGACATGTCTGCGCCAGAGCTGGTGCCGCCTATGATGAAGCCCTTGGAAGGGTCAATACCCAGATTATCTACATTCTGGGATGTCTTTTTGAATCAGCACCAAACTTGGTCTTGATCATGAGGCACTTACCCACACCGTAGCGTCGAATGCATCGTTGATGGCTTGAGGAAATACATGCTCCGGCGCATGGCGATAGTCCACATTGACCGCCACGCCCCCAAGCCTGGTGAACTCGACGCACAGCCCCGCCTCCGTCTCGAGATCCCCCATGACGAAGCCCCCGCCGTGAAACACGATCAGTCCGGGGCGTCCACCGGCGGGGACATCGCCCTTGGGCGTGTACGACCGGGCGTCGACCTCGAAGCCATCCCGCAGGGGGATCTTGAAGTCGTCCATCCGGTAGGAGAGGGTGTCCGGGTCGGGCCTGGGCTGGGCCTGGCGGATCTGAGCCATCATCTCCCGGAGGGGGTATATGTCCGTGTTCATGTCCCAGGCGTTGAGCATGGGGTTGTGAACCCTGATGATCTGTGCTTGTCCTTAATAGATGTTTTGACGGATGGTGGAGGACGTACTGGCTCGAACTCGGGGTGGGGGTTGCCGAGAGCGTGGGTTTCTTCGATGGTGAGCATGTTGAGTGGTTGAGTAGACGGAGATGTGTTGTGTTTGTGTTATGCGGTGAGGTGATTGTGTTTTTATGGGTTGAGAAACCAGGATAAACTTCGGAGTTGGTGGACCAAGTTGGTTGCTGACACTGTGGGCTATGCAGCAAGTTACCACTGAATAGGACCTCATACTGTTGGGTGTTTGAGTCAAACGATAGTCTACAGTGGGGGGCCAATTCTAGCATCTAGTAATAGTTCCTGATGCTCCTCTTAAACCTGATTGACAGCAAGCATATTTTTCATTGGCCACCTCGCACTTGTCACCACCCCTGTCGACCTCGGACTCTGAAACGCGAATTGGCCATCATGATTGGCCCAGCAGCCGGTCAGGCCAGTTCAACTCCCCATATATATCCCTCCGTCTCGGTAGTCTCACAGGTTCGTTCGGACTCGACACCACGACGCCATGGCTCGAAAAGGGACTCGCAAGGTCCGCACGGGATGCTTGACCTGCAAGTAAGTAGCCGCCCCGACTGGACGAGGTAACTAACCACTCATCACGTCTAGAATACGCAAGGTAAAGTGTGACGAGACCAAGCCGTTCTGCAGGCGATGCGAAAAGACTGGTCGAAAGTGCGATGGATACATTGCACTACCGTGGACTCCCGACCCGGACGCCTCCCGCTCCCTCGACCAATACGGCGGGACAAAGTTCGAGGCGAGAGCCCTCCAGTTCTTCTGCGAAGTCGCAGGGCCATCACTATCCGGCCCCATCGAGCCCTCGTTCTGGACAAAGGTCGTCATGCGGATATCCTGCTCCCAGGCAGCCGTGAGACACTCGGTCATTGCAATCAGCTCCTTTTACGAACAGGTCGAGGCCGAGGTGCACTCTGGCAGGAAGCCGAACCACGCCGTCGCGCTGGGCCACTACAACACGGCGATACGCGAGCTAAAAAAGATGGACAACCAGCCGCTGGTGCTGCTCGTGTGTCTCCTCTTCGTCTGCATGGAACTGCTCCAGTCGAATCAGGGACTGGCTGTGCAGCACTGCAACCACGGGCTTGCCATGCTGAAGCAGTGCGTATCTGAGGCATGGGTGACGGAGCACCTGGCGCCCATGTTTCGACGGCTATGTGCAGTTCCTCTGTTCTTTGGTGGAGATTTCAACTTTCCGGACCTGGATGTTCTCGAGTATCGTGTACCGACAGAAGCAGACTTTTCCTGCTTCTCAGACGCCCAAGGCATGATTGACGACATCTTCAACCGTACGGTGCGTCTCGTCCGATGGGGCGAGGAGTACTGCGTCGGTTCTCTGAGAGATAGCAAGGTGAATCCTCGGCTGCTCGAGGAACAGAACAGAGCAGAGGCTCTTCTGGTTCAATGGCAGACCCTGTTCGACAAGTGGGAAGAAAAGACGACGTCGGCCGTTACGGATATCCAGAGAAGCTTCCTCGTCATGCGTCACCAGACATGTCAGATCTGGACCCGCATGGCGTTCTGCCCCGACGAGTCCGGCTACGACAAACACGTGGACAAGTTCAAGCGCATGGTGCAAGAGTCTGCACGCGTCGAGACGGATCATAAGCGGTCACTCGTGTTCTGCTTCGAGATGGCATTCACACCCATGCTCTTCTCCATCGTCATGAAGTGCAGGGATCTGAGCACACGGCTGGAAGCTCTGCGGCTGATAAAGGTGCATGGGGTGCCGCGCGAGAATCTCTGGGAGAGCCAGATTATGCACGCCATCGGACGACGGCTGATTGAGATGGAGCACGGCGCCGTCCTGGATGACCAGGGGCGGCTGTCGCCCATGCCGGTTGCGTGTCCTGGGATGCCGCCCGAGGAGAGGAGGGTGCATCGCTTCATATCGGAGCCTTCGGAGAGTGCCCAGGCGGGGGTGTACGGGGGGAAGA
>JABFEP010001101.1:0-15310 GCA_013618265.1 Fusarium albidum
GTGTAGTCTGGTGCTTCATTTGCGGACAGCGCTCTGCCGACGTATCCCGTTGCTTCGACTGGGGGTGTTAGCGGCGGGGGATCTTGATAGGGGGACCTTGAGAGGGGGATAAGAGGGGGTTCTTACACATGCACCCGATTATAAACGGGATAAAGTACCATGTTCGGTTGCGGAACATTTGCCATAGATGGATAAGAGTCGTGACGGAAAAGATAATGACAAATACTGCTGCTGCCGGGAGCGAGGGCTCATAGTTGTAAAAAGTAAAGCCCGCCATTGAAGGAGTGGATGCACGTCGTGCAAAAGGAGAGGAAGAAGAAAGGAATGACAAAGTTGGATAAATGGGAATAATGGAGCTATTTTAGAGAGGATAAAATACTTATATGTTTTCTAGTGGTGATTGGAAATCGAGTACGCGGATGGCCCCTGAGTGGAGGCGGCTTAGACGCACGTTGACGCGTATGAACCCATATTTAGACATGCAGGACCCTTTAGCTAGGTAGATTATGCATAATACTGAGAGTCGTTTGAGGGGGATTCCATGTCAGTTACATGACCTGGGTTAATCCTAGAGGGCTTGTTGACCTGTAGGGCTTTCAAGTCTACAGAGAGACTCAATTATGAGCCTCAGAGTCCCAAGAACCAAGAGTGTACCCTGCCAAGGAAAGAAAGCTTATTAAAGGGAAAGTACCCTGCCAAGGTACCTTCAGGGATGCAGTTACTGGGTTTACATCTCGATACCAACACTGCCTTCTAAGTCTTGATCGCAACATCCGTCCCAAGATCAAGGTAGACATGGGCCAGTTAAGGAAGTCAACCATCTGGATGTCTTGAGCCAGATTAACATGTCGACACTCAGATAAGGTACAGCATCCAAGTCTGCCATCCGCTGTAATTTCTCTCTGCTCTCCCTCTCGGTCACCCATCCCTGCAATACGGTCCGATTCTCGACTCAAGCCCACACACCAATCAGCGTCTTGGCAGCCCTAAAAGACCGGGTCCTCTATACGTGTATAGCCCTATACGCGGAATCTCACGTATTCCGTATTAAATCCAACCCCAATACCCAGTTGAGGGCATTGGGCCCGCAACATCAGTTGTAATAGCGTGGGAATTATAAAAGGACGCGTCACCCTTCCGCGCATACGCCGTGTTTGCGTATCGGGGGATATAAAGTGTAGCATCATCCAAGTCTGGGGAAACTGGGATCTATCACTGACGCATCCATCATCCACTGTTGGCCTCTTCAACATGCCCAAGCTCGAGACATACAATGGCTACCCGCTGTGGCACTATGTGCCCTCTCTACCAGCGGCCATCATATTTGTCATCGTCTTCACCATCTTGACCATCGGTCATGCCTGGAAGATGTTCCGTCACCGGATGTGGTTCTGCATCCCATTTGTCGTCGGCGGCGTGTGTAAGTTCCAGAATCTCTATTTACAGCCATATACTCACATTTCCAGTCGAGGTCATAGGCTACATCGGCAGAGCAGCAGCATACAACGCCACCGGCACCCTCATCCCCTACGTCCTCCAGTCGACCTTTCTCCTCCTCGCACCGATCCTCTTCGCCGCATCCCTATACATGACACTCAGCCGCATCATCCGCGCTGTAAAGGGCGCTGCATTCTCCATCATAGCTCCTCGGTGGTTGACCCGCATCTTCGTCTTTGGCGACGCCTTTAGTTTCCTCGTGCAGGCCAGCGGCGCGGGTCTCCGTGTCAAAGCCGGAAACGGCGACGGCACAGACCCCAACTTGGGGACAAACATCATCGTCGGCGGCCTCATCTTCCAGATTGTCATTTTTGGGGTCTTTATCGTCACGGCTCTGGTATTCAACCAGCGGTTCAAGAAGAATGCGGCGAGCGACTCGCTCGAGTACGATGTGCCGTGGCAGGCTAGCTTGAACATGCTGTACGTCACGTCGCTGATGATCATGGTGAGGAATATCTTTAGGGTGGCGGAGTATGCCATGGGCAGCGATGGGTACCTCCTCAGTGTGGAGTGGGGGGTGTATGTGTTTGATGCGGCGCTAATGACTATCACGATGGCGTGGTTCTTTTGGATGTATCCGAGTCAGCTGAAGCGGGCTCTTGATCAGAGGGAGATGGCAGACTTGGAGCCGGCTAGGTAGGCGTTCAAGGGATTCATGTCAAGACACTTCTTGTAAAGACTATTTTACATTTGTCGTGGTTCCTCTGCCGTGTTCATCCGCGGGAGCATCTCCTCTCCCCTCCACGTGGCCCGTCGTGTAATAGTCACCTTTTGGGAGTCCTCGTCAATCTTCTTTCCTTGCAGCCATGCCCAGAGGTACACGCCCTGGTAGATGGTATTTGACTGCTCATCTTCATCCTGTTCATCCGAGTTGATGTACACGTTGCCGAGAAACGCCGATGCAACGATACACTAGAGGCAGGTGAGAATGACGCCCTAGTTCATGTAAGACAACTTACCAGTACCATGAATGGGAATATAGCAATGTACGCAAACACTATACCCTTCTTAGCCTTGTTCTTCATCTCGTCCAACTCCTGCTCGCTCATATCCGTCAACATGGAAAAGTCATAACTCGTCGAGTCACCAACGCCAGCCACATTATTTAACACGGTTGTCATGATGGTTAACCCCAAGGTGCCGCCAAACGGATCAGATACCTCAGAGAGGGAAATCACCGCCGCAATCCTCTTCGGAAAGTACGCCATGCCGTGGAGCGGGACGGGCATGAACCGCACCCCTACTCCAACCCCCGTGAGGACCATCATGCCGTAGACTGTGGGATCGTGTTCCTCCCAGAGGGCCCAGGCCAGGATGGCAATCCCGACTGCTTCGACTACGGCCCCTAGCATGATTGGATGCCACGTCTGTCCGGGATACGAGTTGCACATGTATATGGCGATGCAAACGCCGGCTGCAACGGTTAGTAATCCCACCACTATTAAGGCTGGATACTTACTTCCTATCCCTGGGACAAAGTACAGCAGCTGTCGTCCAGCTTCGTTAGGCGGCATCTGCTTCACCATGGTAAAGTACAGCGTGCAAAAGTACAGCACAGAGTACATGGCCATGCCCGCCGCAAACGACGTGTAGAACAGCAGGCCAATGTCCCTATTGCGGAGAACCTCCCACGGGATCATGGCCTGCTGGCGGGGAAACTTGTCTGCCAGTATCCTACCTGGGGTCATGTGGTACTGCCACCAGATAAACGCGCAGATGATGAAGAAGCCTATGATTAGAGGCACGAGAATAGCAGGACTCTTCCATGCGTACGTCGAGCCCGCCCACGTAAAGCCCAGGATCAGCAAGCCGAAGCCAAATAGCGATAGAAACTGGCCACCGACGTCGATGGTCTTGACTCGCTGTTTTAACGTGGTTCTGCGGCCTGTCTCAGCTGTCTCTTGGAGTTGGGGGATGGGTTGAGGGCCAAGGAGTTCCTTGCGGAGGACGACCCAGACGATAATACACCCTGCAACGCCGATAGGAAGAGTGATGCCAAAGCACCATCGCCAGTTGGTGTTTGTCAAATAACCTGTATTTAATCAGTCTGTGTCTATCCCAATATGTGTTCAGCAGACCTCCTATAATCGGCCCAACCCCGTATGAGATGCCTCCCACCACCGAGAAGATGGACCAGTTCTTCGCATCCTCCTTCAACGACACCTTATCCGCCACGATGGCCCTGACCACGACACTGATCCCCGCGCAACCTATGCCCTGCAGGGCTCTTCCGAATAGCAGCATCGGGAATGCATCCGTCGGAGAAGCCGTGCAGAGAGCGCCCCCGACGATAGCAATAATCATACAAGCCTGGATAGATGCATGTCGACCAAAAATGTCAGCCATTTGACCCCAGAAGGGAATAAATGCAGCAGCTGTGAGGTTAAAGGATGATATAATCCAGTTAAGCTGCGACAGCTCGTCAAAGTCGTTGGCGATCCAGGGTAGGGCGCTCGCGATGATGGTCACGTCGAGAGCAGAGATGGTGAAGGGGAAGAAAAGCCCGAGGATGATCTTCCATCGGTATTTGAGCTGGGCTTTCCGCTCGGCCTTGCAGGATTCGCATGTTTCAGGTGATGATTCGCGATGGCGGCATTTCGAGGGGTCGTTCTGGGCATGCCTTTTAAAGACTTTTTGATAGTACCGCTTGATGGAAGCGCTCATGATGGATTAGACTCCAAGGGACCATACTGACCTGCGTGAAGGAGGCTCATCGAGCTCATATACCCAGACATCAGCCGCATGCGTAACAACCTTCCCGCTGCCCTGGGCACACGCAACACCCAGCCCTAAAGCCAAGACCTCCTTGGCACGTTCAGTGGTGGCTATGCCGACAACAACCAAGATCAAAGAGGGAGCGGCTATTGGACGGCCAAGCAACCAACATGAGATGGATGTGGGTCAGCCAAGTGATGCAAGGAGGATTATGAGGCCGAGCTGACGGCCAGGATCTGCAGGTCGAATAGCTTTCCGGTTTTAGACATGGCTGGGGCGAGACATTCAAGGGACTCGACTGTGCCTTTCTTAATGCCGGAATCAGTTACTCTTCGACGAGTATCTTCGTTACTACCGAGGAGAACTACGACTATATTGTATAGGTCAATGTTAAGTTAGGTAATAATCCTGTTTACTTTCTAAGCCTTTATTCTCGGACAGTATAGTAGCATTCCTAGGCATTAAACACGCCGCTATAGCCATGAAGAATCTCGAAAGAGGAGGAAACATCATCTTGACTTCTTCAATCGCAGGCCTTGGAGGAACCCCCGGACTTATTCTATACTCGTGTTCGAAATTTGCTCTCCTAGGCCTTGTACTCACCGCAGCAGCAGAGCTCTGCCCGTTGGGCATCCGCGCCGGACATGTTGGACGAGCTGAGAAGGGGGGTGCCGCTGGGGAGGTTTGCGGAGACGAGTGATGCGGCGGCCACGCTGGCGTGCATCTGATCTGCTAGTACACTAGGGGCCCGCCGGGGTTCCAATCGAGACATGATATCGTAAAGGTGGAAGAAGGGACGAGGCTGGGGGTTGAATGGATGGTGAGAGGCTGGGCGAGGGATAGAAAGTGGTTTGGCGCGGCTGCTGATGCCTCTTATCTGCAGCAAGAGACCTTAAACGAAGTAAAGTGGTTTGAGACTGATCCGGTTGCTTGCTTATTCAACACAGGTCTATAAGAGGCAGAATAAAATACAGAGCGTGGTCGCTTCATCACCACTCCTTGCCTAAGCTGCTTACTTTTATCACTCCCCGACCTCGCCATGACCTCTAATTATTCCTTTATACCTATCATTCCTCAGTATCATACTCACTCCCAGTCTACGAACCATCTGGCGTGTCGTTCTCAACCCCATGCTCTGGTAGCGAAGACGCCGCAGCATAGCACCCAACCCTCTCGAGTGTCGGCGACCTCGGCACCCAATGCTCCTCGCCCTCAGTAGAATAATCCTTCTGGGCCCTCTCGTAGTTCCCGTACTTAATCATGATCGTATGCGCGATGCTGCTGAGTTCCCATTGCGCTACGGGGTTTTGGAAAGTGAGGGACTGAATATCCTCAACCCTCACCATGTCGTGAAGGACCTCGGGTCAGCAATTCGGATCGGGAAGAAGGTAGAGAGACCAAAGTGACTCGAAGAAAAGCAATAGGGTCTCGAGAGCAGGTTCCAGGGCGACCTCTTCCATCCAGTGCAACCCACGAGTCCCGGCGCAGTTAACCGCCACATGCTCAAACGACGAGACCATATCGCGGAAGGAGCCGAATAGGGCGTTATCCTCGGGGAATACGGTATCCAGTTTCTCATCCCGCTTGGCTCGAGGAGAATCCTGGCTCTCTCTTTGGTGAGGATGCATGTTACTCAGGTCTGGCACACGCATGATGAGCAGGACATCCCTGGTCGGATCGCACCGCACAAGACGAGACTTGGACCCTCGAGCGCGGGACTCCTTGAACACGCGGAGGACCTTGGGATATCGCGCGACGAGGAGCTGGCGAGACTCGTGGCACGCTAGGCTGATACTCCTCATGTCCTTCTCCGACTCCTTATCTTCAACCCTCACCCCATTGCATCGTCTGTATCTCGGTCTGTCGCGTTCGGGGTCGATAAAGTAGCCACTCTGCATGCACATGGCGACCTTGTGAGGTTTACCGCGTGTGCCTTTCCCGCAGAGGCTATGCTGCTGGCAGAATTGCCCGTCGAGCATGACGCATGAATGCGGCGTCATGTAGGTCCGGTGGCAGACGGTGATGCGGATGAAGCGGTCGCCGCGGCCAGTGGCATTCTCGAGGGCATATTGCCAGATCCGAAGGCGTATCTCTGGCGGTAGCTTGGGGAATTGGTGGAATGCATTGGTGGATGGATCTGGTGACTGATTCTTATCCGTCATCTTGTGTGAGGCTGGAAATAAGCCCTGTTAGCCCTGTGCCTAATAACAGGTGCCTGTTCTTTTGCATCTGGCCTGGGGTGGTGACAAGTCGTGGAGAGGAGGTGGCTTGGTGACGATGTTATCGGGCGGTGGGAGACGGCAGAATTACCATCAGAGTACAGCAATACCACTATGTCATACGTACATTTGTATTGCACCCCGAGCTCCTGGTGCCCCGACTGCTGCGGACACAGGTCTGGCAGCCTCATGCAGCGCAGTCTATGCTCCCGAATGGGCCCCGAGCGAGAACACCACCCTGATACAGGCAAATCTGGAGGATGCTTGTTTATCAGGGCTAGGAGAGATGGAGTAGGTATGTGAAGTAGTGTCAATAAAGATATTTCGTTGAATTCCCATTCTACGCCTGATATAAACCCATTCAGTGGCCAATCTCCTGCTCATCCATTCCCCCCTTTAATAATCCAGCCAAAGCACGAGTCTCGTCTCGAAACCGCTCATCGTCCGCGATAAACAACATCTGCCCCCTCCACCCCCCAGTTCTCCATATTCCACACCTCACTGATGTTCGCTCTGTATGAAACATGGAGTAGCTGGCCTGGAGCTGTAGTTTTAGCTTCTTTGTATATTGTTAATTTTAAGTAGTTACCCCGTCTATATTCACTTAAGACTAGTAATATTAGTCCTTTACCGTCATCCGTGCTATATCACCACTGACCTGTTTCCTTATGTAGCTCTACTGCTCTCTGTACAAACCATCAAAAGTTGACGGTCCCTTGGAAGTTATTTCCTGAGACAATCTTTCCTCCAGTGTGATTATTAATAGCCCCAGTCACCACGTTACCTGCAAGCTGAAGTTGCTGCGGAGGCGGTGACTTTGTCGGAACCGTTTGTCCCTGAGGTTGCCGCTCCCATGTCATCTCCCCTTGAGGCCGGGGTGGCATATGTGGTGTCGAACTACCAGCCCACTCTGGCGCAACTTCAGCCAAGGGAACATGCGGAGCAGGACTGCCAGCTAATTCCGGCAGAGAGGAAGAGCCTGGGGGTGCTGTGGACGGGGTGCTTCCCAAGCTCCGTTGGATCTCGCGAACCCATCTCCAAATCTCATTCGAAACGTCAAGGTAGCCTTGGTCCTGGGCTGTCGAGAACTTTGTCATGTCCATGTGGTTGGCGTGGATCCCCTTTGAATTATACGCGGGCAGAATAGCGTAGTGCTTCGGGACAATCTATTGTCATTAGCCAATATCAGCAACTGCACAACAGAGACGCACCTCGCCTACGCCCCGCACCGGAAGTTCCTCGTAGAAGCAGGTGATTCTCAGTGCGGGCTGTCCTTGCTCATGACGACTCCTCACCATGTTGTGAAAGTCGGTCTGGATACGAGCCAGGACTTCTGATTCGGGCCGCAGAACCTGCAGGATGCTGGTGTTTGTCCTTTTGACAATGTTTGTCATCTTTCCGAGAACAGACGCCCAGTTGGCGAGGATGGACCCGCAGTGCGGTGTTCCCAGGAAGCAGACGCCGTGGGTAGAGGTCGATATGCGCTGCAGATGAGCCTCTGCGCTGCTCCGCGATGCTAGCATTGCCTGACGGCTGTTCAGTAGTGAAAACCGCGTAGAATAGATTGTACCTACATCTTCAAACACGAGTCCCCCGAGGCTGTGTGTGATGAACAGGATAGGCCGGGTTTCTGTGTCGGTCCGCTCACGGAGCTGCACGAGGGCATTGACGAGGTTGAGGGCGTGGTTGCGGATGCGGTTCTGGGAGGCCATGGCCCAGAAATGGACCACGTCGGCGTCATAGCCAAAGGTGACGATGCGTGTCCTGGGGACGTCGTTCTTGAGAAGCTGGGCGGGCCAGAAGACGCGACTCGAGCTGTCGGTCCATGTGCTCTCGCGGTTTCCAGTAAGACCGTGTACGAAGACAATGCTGGCAGTAGCTTAGTAAATTGAGTCTCTTGCTGGAGTTTGTGTGCGCACTCGGCTACTGCGTCCTCGGAGTCATGACATGTCCTCAAACCGTAAGCACCCTGCGTAGAGTACCTGGTCCGAGTCCCAAGATGGTCAGCGATTGGTGAAGAGTGAGCCATGCTCTGCGGGAACTCACCGTGATGCCTCCCACTGTTGGCCCTCGAGGCCTTGGTCTTCCATCTGCTGTTGTCTGGGTGCAGAAGAACGATGGAATGAAAACCGCATCGCGATGGCAGGGGAAACGAGTGGTACTGTGAAATGGGAGCTATAAAGAACAGCAGAAACAGGTGAGAAGAAACAGGTCAGCAACGGGTCTGGAATGCGAGGACTGCATGTGCCCCTTTATGAGTTGCTGCCTGGCTTGGTGAGACGCCATGTCATGAAGGTTTTACGCATTGGGCGTCTTGACCAAGAAAGGATGGTCATGTGAGGTTATAACAAGTGAGGCTTACGCCATGGACGAAGCCTCGGTATCTGTATTCGCTGAATGCATGTGGTGGACATGGACTCCAAGCACAGGTTCTAGACACCGCCATCGCATTCCCAGGCGCCACTGTGGTTGTCCAGAGCACCAGGGCGCACTCAGCTGCCGTCCATGACCTGCCACAATACCTACTTACCTGTATTAACTAATCTGTGAAGGACCAGGTTAATCTTATTTCTCTCATCCAAGCTGCCAGACGTCAACCAGACTGACGGAATCTGCTGCATCACAGTCACACCGTCTCCAAAGGCCACAATGACTACCACCTCCCGGGCAGGAAGTACCACCACAGGAACCCTGCACAACCACGGCATCTCGTTATCCGGCAACAACTTCCAGGGCAACGTCTTCTTCGGTTCGTGTGTCTGATGAGATCTGACCCGCCGCTGACTTTCAAGGCTCTTTAAACGACAAGCCAAACGAGGCAGAATGCAAAAGGGCTCTGTTTCTGACAAACCCAGTCGACGACAGAGGGGCCATCACCACCGCAAAGACCCGTCTGGTTCCGGAAGTATGCCAATGGGTTCTTAGCAACGCAAGCTTCAGGGCCTTTCATGGCAAGACCGGGACCGAGGTGCTTTGGATCACGGGAGGGCCTGGCATGGGAAAGACCATGATGTCGCTCTTCCTCCTTCACGAGCTGGAGACGAATCTCGTATCCCAGCAAGATACCACGGTCCTATTCTACTTTGTAGAGGGCCAAGACGAGAAGCGAAACACCAGCGTGTCTATCCTGCGCGGGCTCATCTTTCTCCTGCTGCAGTCCCGACCACGTCTCATCATTCACCTGCTATCCGACTTTGAATACCAGAAGGAGTCGTTGTTCGACCAAGGCTCGCTCGAGGCGCTCTGGAGGATCCTTGAGATGATGCTCAAGGATGAAATCACAGGAAAAGTTGTCTTCCTCATAGATGGCCTTGACGAGTGCAGAGAGGACTCGCTCCAGCCGCTGCTGCGGAAAATATGCGACTTTGTCGATGACCGCCAGCAACAAGAGTCCAGAACTACAAGCCATCATGGAAGCCTCGCCACCTTGGCTGCTTCTGTCAAGATGGTACTTCTCAGCCGAGAAACACCTCGTTGCCTTTCCAACTACCTGTCTCGCTTCCTTCGCGTCCGGATGGGTACTACCTCCGAGAACGGATCAAGCAGCCCCGATCTTACCACCGCTGCACTCGAGTGGATGGGCCTGGAGCAAGATGCCGCAGGAGACATGGCACAACCTCTAGCAATCTATATCGACACCAAAGTTGCAGCCGTGGCCCAGGAAAATGGATTCGATGGAGCGTTCCAGTTATCGTTGAAGGAAGCTCTCCACGACAAAGGAGACGGCAGCTTCCTATGGGTTGATCTGGCTATCAAGCTGCTCACTCACTACGACACGGAGTATTCGATGCAGGTCGTGCAGCATCATCTGATGCCGACCGTGGAGGACATGTACTGTCAATTCCTCCAGAGTATCCCAGAGAGCGTGGTGCCCGTCTCTGCGGCATTGCTGCGGTGGGCAGTGGTTGCGCGGCGGCCCCTGGCAGTCCCGGAACTCGCAGCCGCCCTGACGCAGATGGGCTTTGAAGAATATGGTTTTGCCGATACAGCTAGGGAGCTAGTCGGCTTATGCGGTGCGCTGCTATCCATCAGCGAGGACGACATGGTTCACATCACCCATGCATCTGTCAAGGACTTTTTGACGGCAGAGTCAGGGCCTCTCTGGGACGCCCAGCTGTTGCAGTTCCACGTTAATGTCGACTCTGTCAACTGGGATGTCGCAGGTCACTGCTTGAACTATCTTGAGCAGGGGTGTCTGAGAAAAGGCCCTGTATCTCGATCAGAGGATGAGGTCAAGTTCAGCAGACGCCTTGTCCAATTCCCACTCTTGTCGTACGCCGTCGATTTCTGGCCAGACCACTTGCGCTCCGCATCTGGATGCACCCCCGTCAACCTCTCTTCTGTCTTTTTCGAGGCGGGATCCAAGATCCGAAAGAACTGGTGGCTATCTTATTACCCCGATACAACCAACAAGCCATCGTGGACAACGCCACGAGACTTTAACCTGCTCCATCTAGCTGCGTACCTTAACCTCGTTTCCGTTGCCCATCAGATGGAACAGGAGGGTCAGCTGAAGGCGCGGCTGGATAGTCGGAACAGTCAAGGAGAGACGCCTCTTGAGCTCGCAACCATCATGGGAAGCGTAGACATGTTCATCTTCCTTATGGAGCGGGGTGCGACTCCTCCTCGTTCTTCCGAGGGGGGAAACTTGATAGAAATCGCATGCTGCAAGGGACAGGTTCAGATTGTGGAATATCTGTTGGATATTGGATGGCATGTCAACTCCCAGGAAGAGGATATCAACTGGAGAAGAACCGCCGGCAAGATCACTCGTTTGTAAGTGACATGCAAATGAGAGTCAAATCTTTTGATGCTGATATTCTACGGCAGTCTTCACGGTGCTGCTACCGAGGCCTTGACCCTGTCAACAGACAATCGCTGGGGCCTCCTCGCTCGGGACTGGGGAGCTAGACAGACGCCTCTGCATCAAGCCTGTTTCTACGGCCACCTGTCGGTTGCAGAACTGCTGTTGACCCGAGGGGCTGATATTCACGCCAAGACAACTACGAACTGGACAGCACTACACATGGCTGCTTGGACAGGCCGAGAGGACTGCGTGAAGCTTCTAATCGGACATGGGGTTGGTCTTCTAGATGTCACAGACGAGGGCTGGAATCCGATGCACTGTGCCGCATCACGGGGAGAACAGTCTATAGTTTCTCTGTTCCTCGAGCTTGGAGCACCCGTCGACGCAGTCACCGCCAAAAGCAAGACAGCCCTCCATCTAGCTGCGTACAAGGGCCATGTGGCAACGATGAGGGTACTGATAGCTGGAGGTGCTGCTGTCAATGCCCAATCACACCTATGGGATACCCCGCTACACCTTGCGGCTCGCAGCACTAAACCAGAAGCTGTCGAGATGTTGCTGGCTACGGGTGCGGACGGGACGATAGTTAACTGCGAGGGAAAGAAGCCGGCTGATGCTCTGGGGGGACTCCAAGGTGCTCTCATCGAGGACAGTCGCGAGACGTTGAGGATCCTTCAGACATATGGCACATCGGACTATGTACTCTCGCATCAATCTGGCGGCACTTGACTGATGCTTAACGAGGTTGCCTGGAAGCCTAGTGCAAATACTTGATACAGGTCCCGAGACCAGTCGCAATTATTGACTAGATATCCCACGATGATTGTACCGGTATTGTTGACGAGTCCAACCCGGGAAAACATATGAGAATTGAGTCCTTTTAAAACTTCTTATCTTGCGCCAGACGTCAGAATATGGATTCTCTAAGCCCTGCCGTCTGCCTGGCGTGATAGTTACCAATCCCAACAGAGACTTGGCAAATCCGAACCAAGACATCAGCCCTGGGCCATTCGAATTCACCTCCATCATTCCCTGTACCTCAGCTCCCTCAGTCGTGCATGCAGCCACTCGTCATACTCGGCCTCCCCCACCTCATCCACCTGATCATTGTCTCGATCCCCAGTCCAACCCCTTTTGCCACCATTTGCTATTGTCAGCGAATTAGCGCCCGATGCAGAGCGAGCACGGTATCATTGTACCACAGGCCCCGACCGACCCTTCACCACACCAGGAAGTCCATTCCTCGGCAGTCTCCTGGCCAGCCACGCATGCGGCGTAGAACTCCCGCGAGTGTCCGCAGAAGTGACAGTCGCCGTACTCCACCCAGGAGATGACGTCCGGGACGGTAATGTCCAGGAAAAGCACCTGGCCGTCCCGCTCGAGAGTCGCCGTCGGGATCCTGAAGATGGTGGCTGCCTCGTCGGGGAGGCGGAACGGCCGGATCCCTGGGTTGTCCTCAAAGGCAAAGTTGGGGGGCATTCCGGCGTCTGGAGGTAATGCTCGTAGTTCAAGACGCTCTCCAAATCGTAGAGCATGCCGCATGTGGTCCACTCTGGGATCAGGCCGCACACGAGCGTCGATTCACCGTTGCGGTGCTGCTCCAGTGACAGCGCCTGCGCCAGGTGCATGGCGCGTTCTGTGCGGCTCATGTCTGCAAACCCGAGGATCATGTCCCAGATTTCGGCTGGGAGCCTCTTGTTGCCGGGCTTGGACGAGATGTTGCCGGGGGAGCGACCGAGCCAGCTATTCATCAGGTTGATCGATAGCCGGTTGACATCCAGGAGGAGGATCCGCTTGTGCTCGAGTATAGAGTCGAGACGGGGGACTGTGACGGGCTTCATGATTGCTGGTCGGGGGTTGATTCTTGGCTGAAGATGCCTCTGATTTTTCCTCGTTTCTTTGGGGGGAGGCTCGCTTTCTATACTCGGGCATTGGTTACAAGGTTTGATACTGCAGGTACATCCACCAAGCTTTTACATGTCAAGCTAGGCTGGCCCCTCTACCCGGCAACCATACTTTAGTTGCATAATCTTGCCCCTCACGCTGTTAAGCCATGCTGGCCCCATCTCAATACATCTCACCCTCTTCCTCCCATCTGGATATCAACGGGTCCATGTAGATCTGCCACCTCACACTCAGTCTACCCCTGAGAGTGTACAGAAGACGAAAAGGATACGTAGCGATGAACCACGACGACTGTAGCCTCTTCAGGAGGAGGCAGTAGTGTCCCAGCAGGATCAACGCCGCTGGGTTCTCCTGCGCGAGCAGCCGGGTGAACTCGACGGATATGATCATGGGCCAATCACGCACCGCGTACCAAGCATTGAAGCCATGGCCTAGTGCCTCTGCAGAGATAAACGCTCTTCCGAGTTTCTTCGCTGCGTCGTTGAGTATCTCGCAGTCCTCGTCAGACCACAGATCGGCACCTTCTCTGATGGCATCGCTCATTATCCACGCCTCCCTAGATGCCTCTTGTTCGTTTAAATGCCCTGCAGGCAGTTCTTGGGCATGCACAAGACACGCCAGTGGACCAGCGGCGATGATGTGCCTGTAGTCACCGACAAGGGAACACCAATTCCGGATAAAGTAGAGCCAGGTGCAGAGCCCTTCGGGGCCCGAGTCCGGCGGCCGAGTCACCAAGACGGTCTTGTCGTGTCTCTCCGCTCCGAGGGAGTAGACGATCAGGAGGTGCGAGAAGGCAAAGATGGCTTCGCAGTTGTGCTCGGTCACGGTGGCCACGGCGTCTCGGAATAGAGACATGGCTTTGTTCTGGTGGCTGTTGGCGGATACGAGATGGATATGATTTGAATGGTGCTTTGTTGCTAGGTGGAGGGCAGAACACGCGAGCATGGAGTGCATGAGGAATGGATTCTTGTCTGCCATGTGTGGGACAGAGATGCGCCAGACGTGCTGGTGTTGGCTGCTGGCTAGGGTCTTGCATGTTGACGATCGAAAGTGTTCCAACAGGTATTCATCAGTAGGCTCGAGATCTGTTCCCTTCGTGTGCTGACCTGTTATCATACTACTCTACTGTGAGTTTAGGAGAACATACCTTGTATTCGTCCGTGGTTGAAGGGCCCGAAAAGTAGTGAATGATATTCCCCCGGAAGAATGTCTGCAGCATGGCCGATTTCCAATCCGCATCTGCATATCCATGCCGCTGATGAGCCGACAGCCAATGTTTCTGCATCCGCTTCGTAGAGACACACAAGTACGTGCAGCCCTGGCAGAGACATTTCAATCCATCAAAGACCGGCAAGAAAGGGACCGGAAACTCCACCACCTCGGCCCCAATGACATCCTCCGGCTTGGCCAGGTCGAACCTAGCTGCGTAGGCAGTGTATGGATGGCGTGCAGACCTGTAGATCTTGTGGATCTCTTTGAGGTGTCGGTTGATGGCCTGGGGCTGGAGTGCATATCGGCATTCCTGGCATACTAGTACTCGGTACTCGGGGTGATACCTGAGCAGCTCCTCGGGACGAGGCACGTCGGTCATGATGGGGTGATGACGTACGTAAGGTGCAAATTTATCCCGTCAAGGGTCATGACTGTGGTGGCATGGAACGGCACCAGAGGTTCTGTAAAGTGCTCATATACCGAAATGTCAGCAACTCCACCCTACCCCTGCAAACTCCGAAATCGACGGTGCCGTTCCGTGAGACCCACAGATCTTCTCCGCATGCCAAGTGTGTATGGCTTCATCCGGCTGAGCAGCCCGCAATAAGGAGGGCTGACAAATGTCTAATGTTACAATGAGTTGCTGCAAGCTGGCTATATAAAGGATCATGAATACCAGAATTCTCTATACATCAACATTCACACCTTCTTAAAGTCAACCATGCATCTCAAGATTACCGCCCTGGTGGTTGGACTCGTCTCAGCTGTCCTGTCTGCTCCAACAAAGACTCCCACGACTCGCCAGCTCGTCGAACTCTCTGGCGTCTTTATCGAAAACATCGCCACACGACCCAACGGCCACTTGCTGCTGAATACATTCGATGACGGACAGATGTACTCCGTCGATCCATCCCGGGCATATCCTAAGGCCCATGTCGTCGCCAAATTACAAGGC
>JABFEP010001104.1:0-15897 GCA_013618265.1 Fusarium albidum
TGACTACATGATATGTATCTAATTCTGGGCTCTCTCAGAGGCGGGGAAAGGGTGTCTTTGGTGGCTGTGGCTGTGTGGGACCAACTCGTTTTCAGCCTTAGCGGGAGAACTTGGTGATGTCTGTCCGCCCCGGTCACAAGCGCCAAAAGTGCAAGACGTCGTCGACTCGGGCTTCTTTGCTCTGACCTACTTTTTGCTTCCTCTCTCTTTCCCTTTCTCCCTCTCGCTTTGTGGAGCTATCGGAGACGCAGCGGTTCTCCCTGAAACGTCGCCTTGTTATTTTTTTTATTTTTATTTCTCAAAGAAAGACCTCAGATTCGTCTTCTGTTTCCACGTCGGTCCTTCCATCCTTCCATCCTGAAACAGGGTCTCGCCTCGCCGCCGCCTCCCTCCTATCTCTTCTGCCGAATCCGACAACGCCCCAACTTTGAACGACCGCGTCTCTCTTGTTCTCTCCTGTCTCTCCCACATGCTTCCTCCGCCAACACTCGAGACTCTTGCTGCCGCCGTCGATGATGCTTCCTCGCTAGCCGTCGCTATCAACGCTCATCCCACGACCGTACTCGATATGGCCACCTCCGTGATGGCCTCAGCCGCCGTACAGGCCACCTCGGCCCTCGCGTCTGCTCCTCCATCACCAACACAGCCCAGCTCCGATGATTCGCCTGGCGAGTGCTCGCTGCTGGGGTCCTTCGCTCTGATCGTCCAGGGCGCTCTCGGTGCTCTGGCGCTGCTCTCGCTGGTCTACAAGCGCTGGCGGGAGCGACCACAGCGGCCCATGAAGATCTGGTTCTTTGATGTCTCCAAGCAGGTCTTTGGCTCCGTGCTTGTTCACATCGCCAACATCTTCATGTCCATGTTGACCAGTGGCCGCTTCTCCGTCCAGGTCGAGCCATCGGCGCCCACGATGACGGCCCGCTCCGACGACGACTATGTCCCGAACCCATGCTCCTTCTACCTTCTCAACCTCGCCATTGATGTGCGTACCCTGCATCTCGCTTCTCCCCCCAGGACTGATTCGCTGACATGATCTCGCAGACTACACTCGGCATTCCTATACTCATCATCCTCCTCCGCATCCTGACTGGTCTCGCCCGCTTCACCCCCGTCGGCAAACCGCCCGAGTCAGTCCAATCAGGAAACTATGGCAACCCGCCCAATGCTGGATGGTGGCTTAAACAATCGGTCATTTACTTCTGCGGCCTCTTTGGCATGAAGATCTGCGTCCTCATCATCTTCATCATGATGCCCTGGATCTCAAAGGTTGGCGACTGGGCCCTTGGCTGGACAGAAGGCAACGAGAAGCTTCAAATTGCATTTGTCATGATGATCTTCCCCCTCATCATGAATGCCCTGCAGTATTACATCATCGACTCGTTCATCAAGCTCAAGGAGCCAGACCACGAAGGCCTGGATTCGGAAGATGCCGATAACGCTGGGAGATCAAGGAGATACGACGACGACACCGGGGACGAAACTTCTCGGGTCAGGCTCGTGGACACCGACCACGAGAGCGACAGCGAAAGCGACGAAGAGGCTGCGAAACTGCCTCGTCCCCAGAGCAGCGACTCGGAAGAGTATGATCCTGAGCGTGATGGCGACGACCGGACGATCGTGGGTAGTAGCTCGAGCGCCCGAAACCAGCAGGGCAAGATTGTCCCGCCTGAGCTGTTCCCCAAGGAGTAGGAGGCAGAGGTTTGATTACTTCTGCTGTGTTTTATCTGTTGGAATTTTGCTGCGTATTCCTGGGCTTCATGGGTTTTCTCACTCAATCGGAGTATCTCTGTCTTTCTAGTTGGCGTGCGCACTGGTCTTGGGTGCAGAGACATAAAGATGTGTACAAATGGTTCGTGGTTTGGGTCTTTCCGGTACACGGCGGGCAAAGAGACGGCCGCGACAAGACAGCGACCTGAGGCGTTATCAGATGGGGATGGATGTGTTTTGAATTCCAAGCGTTGGCAGGTCTAGTTTTATACAGATGTCCCGTTCCGATAGGGGGGGGGGCTCTATTGCACGTATCTTTGTCGTAATAGTATCTGAATACCACGTCGCCGAGACGACTCTGGATGCTTCTCACCCGCGCTTTGATTGACGAAGAGTAGAACTCTGACCGCACAAGTCCCGTCTGTCTATTCATCGCCTGCTAATGCTATGCCCTCCATTTCTAGGCCAATAGAGGCTGGAGAATCTAGGCAATACCAGCCCGATCCTAGAGCACATGGTTGTCCGCAAACAGTAGGTAAGAGTGATCAAGGCTGCCAAAACTTGGCCCCTCAACCTTAAGAAGTGAAAATAAAACAAAAAAAGGGGGTACAAGACTGAATCGTAGCAAGCATCCATCATTCGTCGAATGCTTAAACCCAAGCTTGGGAAGAAATTAACCCAAAATACCCGCTTCAAGGCGCCAGCCCATAAAAATCCAACCCAACTCCTGAGACCCAAACTGAACGCCCGGAAAAAAGGCCATACAAAACATTCAAGTAGTATCCGTACACATCACCCAAACGTTTCATCTATACATTCGCTTTTGCCTTTTGAAATCCCAACCTTGTCAAGAGTCCCCCCCTTCGACCTATTGCGGTTGGTAAGGCTTGAAGCCTGGGTAGGAATCCTGAGGGGAAGGCTGTTGAGGTCGTGTGTAGCCCGAGTTAAAGTCGAAGCCGGAGTTGTTCCCGGGAGACTGAGGAGGAGCGTCCTGCGGGTACTGTCGCTGGGGGACAGGACGGGGACCATAATGCGCCTCGGGAGCTGGGGTGTAAGTTCGCTCATCGTACGATGACTGGTGGTAACCGTACTCGTTCTGGGGAGCGGGAGATCGACGAGGCGGCTGGGCATAGGCATAATCATTTGGCGGAGCGGGCGACTGACGAGGAGGCTGGTTGTACCCATAGTCGGTCTGGGGTGCGGGCGTCCGCCGAGGAGGCTGGTTGTAGCTGTCAAAGTCATCCCGGGGAGCGGGAGTTCGCCTAGGCCCGGGAGACGGTCTTGCGCCTAAGCTCTGGGGCCCTGGCGAAGGAGCTCCTCGATATCCGCCGTAGTTTGCGTTTGCGTAATCGTTATGGGGTGAAGGGGACTGCCCGTAGCCCTGCGTCTGACCGTAACCGGTCTGACCATAACCTTGGTCTTGGCCATATCCTTGATCCTGGCCATATCCATTGTAGTTCTGGGGCGGCGAGCGTCGTCCGGGTCCCATGGCAGCAGCACCGTACGCCTGGTCGACGCCGTTGGCGGGAGAGTTGTAGCCATAGCCTTGCTGATCGATGGGCGAGTAGTGATCGGGAGCCTGGGTAGGGGGAAAGTAGCCGCTTGAGTTGCCTTGTGGTTGGTTATAGGGCGTCAACTGGTTCGACGAAGGGCCATCCATCATGCCCATCTGCTGATCTGGAATGGGCTTCTTGAGAGAGTCCAGTTCAACTGCATCATCATGGACCATGACTTTATTGCTGTTGGCGTTTTGCCAGCTCGGCATCTCGGGAAGAGCGTCCGAGTTTCGCGACTTGGACACCTCGAACTCGGCGTACTGAGGAGGCTCGACGTGGGCGGGCTTGGGCGCTGTGAACTGGGGGGCCGAGACATGCATGGGCGGTTCTGATCGGTATCCATGATATTCGTCCCGGGGGGTGTAGGGATCGTCCAGATGCTTATGGCGACGGTCGCCAGGAGGATCGCAAGCGCCGCAGCAGTTGCCGCAGCACTTTAGGCATTGGAAGCAGCTGCAGCAGCACGAGAGGCCACAGCAGCAGCAACGGATCACGCACCAGACAATGCTCAAGATGATGAGGCCACCGACGATAATGACACCGATGACTGGCCATCTGACGGTAGGTCCTTGGTTAGCGAAATGGATGCTTGCGACTTTCACGAGTCCACGTACTTGCACCAGACCACATCCATGCAGTTGTCCCAACTGGAGAAGGCGGTCGCAACATCAGTGGCCTTCCCGGAAGCATCCTCGGCGATGTTTCTTCGGGCCAGGTCGGATGCGATACTCCGGACAAACTTGTCTTTGATGATTTCCCAAGCGCTGCCGCGCAGGCTCCTAGCCATGGCCTCGTCGATTGAAGGCATCGTGCCGATTCTCTTGCCCTTGGAAACAAGCGTAGCAAGTGTCGTCGCGGTGACGTTGGAATTCGCGCAGGCCAGCCGCGAGTCGTCGAGTGCGGCAGATCCGGAAACGAGTGAAGGCCACGGATGTATTCCTATGCGAGACAGCAAACAAAGGTCGTCTCTTTGCGTGCCGCAAATGATTTGCCGAGGGTCGTCTCGTAGGATGGAATGAGGGGACACAAAGACACGGAACTTCCTCAGGGACAGTCGGTTATGCGGGAGGCGGCTCCAAGTTCGATAAGTTGAATGAATGTGTCGGGTGGGGGAGAAATGAAGGGACTCGAAGCAAAAGCGACGCTTGCGCCGACCAAGAAAAGAAGAAGAAGAAGAAAGAGAGAGAGAGAGATCGTAAGAAAGGAAAGAAAGTGAGAGTAGGGTGGTAATAGAGCCGTAGAGGCGGTTGGCCGTGTTGTGGACGGCGTCAAAGACTGTTGACCTCTGAGAGGTTCAAGTATAAGGATCGAACAGGAAGGAGGAAACACAAGCGGCAAGTCCAATGGCCAAAAGGGATCCCAAGGGAACGGAAGGTGGAGAGTGGCTGGGCGCTCCGACGAGCTGCGGGGGGGAAGTTGTGGATATTTCCAGGGGAGAACGGGACCGCTAGTTGGTCTAATTTACCCCTTGAGGCCGCTAAGGACCGTTGCAAGCTGCCCGGTGCTGAAACTGTGAAACTTGGGCAGCGGGCTGCGTTCTAACAGGTGGGGAGGATAATATGCGTGGTGCGGGAACCTGCAGTTCCTAGAGTGACATCGAGGGCCTGTGCCTATGGAGGACTGAGAACTTGAGAGCTGCTGGAAGAAGAAGAAGAAGAGAGGAGTTGCCTTTGCACAGGTTAGATGCGATGGGAAAGGGGAAGGGGTCCATCCAAGCCCAAGGCAGAGCAAGAGAAAAAAGACGTAATGAATGACGATCGCACGGTTTGATCGCCGCGAGGCTCCAGCCAAGTCTAAGCGCCAGCATTGGCTGGGCAGCCTGGGTCAAGTTCTTTTTAAAGTTTTTTTACATATCAAGGCAAGTTCTCGGTTCACCTGGACTCTTGTCATTCGTCTCTGCTGTTTCATCTTTATTACTACCTGAGAGTACAGGTTGCCAGGATTACAATTGTTATTCGCCAAAGGTACCCTGACTAATCTCGAGTCCTTCATTACAATAGGGACGGGTTTAGTATTCTTCTTCTGATTTGATGGATGATCTCAACGTGGCCCTGTTGATCATAAGTGGGTTTGTTGCGATACCATAGTTAGAGGGGGAAAATAAGAGAATAATGTTGCGATACTTTGCCACAATTCACGAAATGCCCACTTCTTAACATTTGTAATCCTTGCAACCTGTATGTCTTACTTCTGTTTTTATATCCAAAGAGGGGGAGGGAAAAGTCAAATCCCCAACATTGTGCCTGTCAAAATAGTCCGGAACTAACCATCCTCATGTAAAACCCGTCGTCGCGGTGCGGGTCTCCGAAATGAACAGGGTCATCCCGATTGCCGGACGATCCTGTCCCGACCCCAAGTATAGAGATGGGCGAGTATGTATGTATGTATTATTGTTTAACGCCGGTGCATCCCTGCATTAGGGCAAAGGGCGCCTCTCTGATCTATCTATCTCTACTTCGCCGTCTAGCTAGGTGTCACATTTGAGGATTGGGTTGGGTTCGGGGGATCGTTTTCCTGTGGTGTCAAACACCGTGGATTCTTGTGTCGGGTCCGTCCTTCCTTTCTTCTCGTTCTGGGGAGCGCGATCGTGGCCGGGCCTGGATCCAGATCGAGGTATAGGGTAGGTTGGATTAGGAGGTGTAGGGTAGGTAGATAGTCTAATCTAGTGTCGGGGGCAGATCGTTCCGTAGAAGTCTGATTGTGTGATGGCCTGAATGTATGTTTTCCATCCGGTGCTGAGGATCTTGGCCGCGAATTTCCGGTTGTTGAGTCCCGGGGGGTCGCGGTTGTTCTTCCGGCAGAATAGTGGGTAGGCCGGAGTCTTGTTCTTGCCACAGGAGCAAGTGTTGAGTGAATCAGTATGTCCGAAGCGCTCGTGGTATCTGGCGAAGTCGCCGTGTCCTGTTCTGGCCGATATCAGCCAGGAGAGGTGTCTTCTGGGGAGGGAGATAATCTCCCGGGTGGGCTTGAGAGTCATGCTGAGGTTGAGCTCTCGGTACGACTCTGGTTGATTTTGGTGCCACCAGTGTGAGAGCTGGGCTCTGGTGGCGATGCCGCATTGCCTTTTGACGAAGCTGCGGGTGGGGGGGCCTCGGTTGAGGCAGGGTGTCCCGGCGCCTTGCTTGGCTAGGCGGTCGGCGACTTCGTTGCCCTCGATTCCAGTGTGGCCGCGGGCCAGAGACGGGCGAGTGACGAGGAGACGAGCAAATCAGGAGACAATTCCACGTCGGAAACCGGAACTAGGAAGAAGGATGAGAATAGCCTGCCTATACATTACCCCCCTTTTATGTGGTATTGAGGTAGGTATTATTATTGCGACGTTGAAGCTGGGGGAGACCGTGAACAGGCCGAAGACGAAAAAAAACTGCTCATGGTTTCTTCACTTTCGTCTCAGATAGCTTAACCAGATCATCTTGTGATACACGACGTCTCAGGCAAAGAAGTGGGCGTATAATATGTTTGCTGCACAAAAGGGGCATGCTATTGGCATACGTACCTACTCAGTAACGTGCTTGCTAAATTGATATACAGGTCGTCACCGCTCACCGTGTGATGCCTAGGCAGTTATTCGTGGTTCCTTCAACCAGGACGCCACCAACTGACCCCCTGGCCCCTTCGTGTAGCCCGACGGCGGTGGCTCCCGAGTCACTTACTCGGCTGATAGGCTGTCATTGTCGTCGAGTGACTGACAGCGGAGTGGCGTTTGCGGCATGTCTTTCAGACTCGAGAGCATGTTATCCGTGCGTCCTGACTCCTCTGGTCTTAAAGCACATCCTCAACACGCATATCACACATCTTTGGTCGGCATCTAGGTGAAGAAAGCCTTTCTTGATACACAACTGAATCCTCAGTCTTATGATTAATTCATATCTCCTTGAGAGCTCAATGGTCTTGATTGAACCTGTGTCCAACTCCGCTCCCTCGCCCATTATCTTTGGTATCAAAGACTGATTGTCGTAACAGATTAAATTCCAGCAACGCCTCAGTGGTATCCCCTTTCCCAGCGGCCGTCCAGCATAACCATTCACATTCGGGATTTCTCCCAGACCCGGCCCCGTCGCTTACTTGCCCGGGGGCGGGCCCGCAGGCGGCGCATAAGGGTCATCGCGCTGATACGTGTCCTGCGGCGGCTGCACGCCGGAATACTGGCCCTGGCCATAGTATCCATCGTTGGAGTTGAACGTGGTGCCGGTGTACTGAGGCTGCTGCTGGCCGTAGGCGGGAGGAGGCGGGGGCGGGCCGTATCCGTACTGTTGCTGGTTGTAGCCTTGGTTGTAGCCCTGGGGCTGCGTGTTGCCGTAGTTGTGCATCTGGTGGTTGTTCTGGCCGGACCATGGCTTATTTCCTGCCATCCAGCCCGTACCATACACCGGCTGGACACCGCGGCGACGGCGACGACGAGCAGTTCTGTAGGGGTTTCGCAGTCAGCACGGGGGGTCTTTTCCCTTCTATTTTTTGCGATTCCGGTCGCGTTGCGACAGACGGCAGGGCCGATACTTACAGACAGCAAGAGAGCGCGAGGATGAAGAAGAAGATGCAGATACCGGCGAGCACCCAGCGCCCCCAGTAAGACCAGTTACTGCGCACACAGTCGCGCCCATTCCATACATAGCCATAGCGACAGTAGCGGTAATCCCGCGGCTGCATAGCGTCGACAGGCGACATTGTGTTCGGCGTGCGGTGGAGGTGAGTGCAGGAGAGATGATGATGGTGCGACAGCGGCTCGCGATGGAGGGTAATGATCGATGGCCCAAGCCACGTGTCGATGCGACGATGCGGCGAGAAGGAAAATCAATCAATCAATCAATTTGTAGATGGGATTGTCCTGGATGCGGCGACAGGGGGCGTTGTCGTTGTGCTGTTATCGATGTCGCGATCAGGGTCGTCGGGGTGTTTTTTTGATGACGCGGACACGGTTGGGCAAAGTAGCGCGGCCCAAAAGCGGTGACGTCGAAGGATATTGACTTCTTTGAGACGCAGGTACAACAAAGATGTTGGGTTACCTAGGTAGGTGTAATGTGCGGGCGAGGCAACCGTAGGAGGGGGGAATGATTGCGGATCAATAGGACAGACAGAAAATCAGGGTGAGAGGTAGGTTCAAGTTCACTCTCTGGAGGCAACCAACGCATTTTATTTCATGCATCCGAGTCGAGCCCCCCGAGAAAAACACAGCCAAGTCTCAGCCAAGACCCTAGGATGGAATACCTCGTGCTTGGCGGGGGGGTGGTTATCCACAAGAACCTACAGGATGAAGGGCCGTCCATGGGTTGATGTGTAGAGGTACGCAATACGCCTCCCGTCCGGTGCTCTTCCATCTCTGAAAAATAGTCACATGCCTCTCTCTCTCTCTCTTTGTCTCGGCAATTCCACTCTTCTTTCCTCCTCTTCCTATCCGGGCCGAAGGCGACTCGCCCGTCGAGGATTCGTGTGTGATCGTGGCTGTGCTCCTTTCGCGAGGCAGGTGGTTTTATCCTTGGAGCTTGGCGACCGCATACCTTACCTGCTTGCTTACATGGCTTGGGTTTTGCCTTTTTCGGGTCCTCGACGGACGTGCCGGTTTTCCGCTTCAAAAACGTGATGACGTCATCATTTGCTTGCTGTTTGTTCTTGTCGCAATCATCATGATGCCGCTGTTCAACTCCGTCCGCCTGCTAACTACCTACCTAACCTACAGGTAGATATCAAATCATCTTCTTTCCAAATTCCCATCTCGTGATTTCTAATGATTGCCACCTGACATTTATTAAACTCCCCACGTCATGGCCATCTTCGCATCGGGAACTTCAGAAGCAATCACCTGGCCGTCCATCCAAGAAATCCTGCCAAGCCTCTTGTTACCCTTTCTTGTTGTCTCCCCACTTGCATTCAAGCTTCGCCACAGGGACCTTTGGTCAATTCTCTTTTTGCCCCAGCCACAATGCATGTTCCAACCATCTCGAGCTCTCATGGATGATGCACCAGGCATCCAGGTGCTTTCACAAGACCCACGGATCTCATACGTTGTGCCCCGTTTACACATTATCCCAGTAAGAAAAGGCATCAAAAGGAGGCCGAGCCCCGTATCCGTACAAGCTCCTAAGATGTAAAGTGCCTCCGGATCCGGGCTGTTTATTATTGTCAGCAAACATCAACAACTACAAGTTCCACCATCACTCAGAGCCCCTCTTTACACAAGTTCACAAAACAATCAGCCAACAAAGATAGGGAGTATTGGGTCAATTGATATCGCAAAGGGTAGGCCCCATGCCGCTAGGCGCAAAGAGATTGCAATAAGTCTAAGGGGCCGCAGCAAAGTTCACATCCCACATATCGCCTCCAGCTCCTCCGCCTCTTTATCATTTCAAGTCCTCGACGCCATGGTACCTTGCCAGAGGTCAAATAATCGCTTCGCTTCATCCATCATCCGGTATACAAAATTGTGTAGTGCGCCAACCGTCATCCCATCCCATCGTAATCGCTGTTCCGCAAATCAAACAAGACTTCATCCTGGCTAGTAAGGCAGACGTAGTCCCAGGTCGCCGACAACGCCCCATCGTCCGGAAGCCAAGGCTAGACTGAATTTTAATTCATTAGGAAGCGCATAGCTGTCGATACATTGACGGCGAGTTGCTTTTGTGTCCCCAAAAACGCCGCCAAAAGAAAAGTTGTTTCGAGATTCAAACAGTCCCAAATGCCCCAAACTCCGGTGCCGATCATAACCCGCAAGAAAAAACCGTCCATGGTGTGTGTAGGTGTAGTGAATTCGTGAGACCTGGGAACCTTAGAGGCCGGCTCTGGGAAAGGAATAGCGTTGGCGTCGAAGCTCCTCGGCCGCTTTCATGTTGCGTTCGGCCGCTTGTTGAGCCTGCTGTCGGGCAGCCAGCGCATTGATCTTCTCGCGGGCCTTGAGCAGGCTGCTGTTGTCCTGCTGCTTGATCTTGGAACGAATATCGTACAGGGCTATCAAGGTCGAGGCTCGGTCGACGTCATCTTCGAACTGTATGGCGGCCTTGTCAGTAGTCAGATCCCAGCTTGCTCGGGGAAGCGACTGGTGATGGGAGCGCCTCACATCAGATTCACCGCGGCGCGGGGTGCCGGGGATGGAGTTGTGAGCCGATCCGGAGCGGGAGCCAGGTGAGTTGACGAGGATACGGCGGCCAAACTTGTCAAACTTTCCCTCGGAGGACCAGTGTCGCTGGAGGCCTGAGGGGCGTTGATGATGATGCGTAGCTGGGCTCGAGCTGGCCACCGAGGCAGGGGCCTCGGATCTGGAGTGAGCGGGCTTCGATGGGACGTTGGCGTTGACGATAGCAGCGGCGGCTTCTTGCTCCTGGATTCGAAAGACATGTTAGCGTTGAGCGCGGCAAGAATCAACGACGCGGACGTGATGGATGGGTGATTATGATGGGAAACGTACGGCAGCACCGAGATTGCTGAGGTCGGCGAGTACCTGGGATAGTTGGAGGCTCTCCATCGCCTCAAGGAGGGGCTTGATGTTCGTGTTACGTGCGGCGGTGACGATGGTGGGAATATTGGCTTGTTGCGAGAGGGCTTCTTAGCGGGCTCATGAAAAGTCCAAGAGGAAAACAAAGGTTGTCCTTTCAGGGAGAATGAAGTTCATAAAGAGTCAGACCTAGGGAAAAGGGGTGGACCTGGGAAAGGTGGTAGGTATGATGGATTTTTAGACTTGGCCGAATTTTTGGGTTTGGGAGGGCTGGCAGGTCGTCCTAAATCCTAAAAATCAACATGGAAGGTTGCGCCGGTGTGCGTGTGCCAAGCGGCAGGGGGGGGGGGCGAAGAGCGGGCCCCAGTTTTATTTGCGGAGGTCCCCACGAGACTTGAGCCTGAACCACGAGACCCTGCCCGATGAAAGGCACTGAGGTCATCCAGGCTAGGAGGTAGGAAACAAGGAGACGACGTTACAGCAGGGAGCTTTAAAATTGCCCCGATCTCATGCTACAGTATTCTTGACCGCCAGGCACCCAGGCAGCCAGGGCACCCTCAGATATTTTGACGCTTCAACACGGCGGCTAATGTTGATGATGAGAGGAGCAGACACACACACTTGGGAAAAGTGAAGCGGAGGCTCATCCTGCTGAGAAATCAGAATTAGTGAAGCGACAAATACATTCACCTGTCTCGATTATGGCCGCTGCAGTGATTGGCCGGGTTCTGGAAGTAACCCAGGACCGGAGAGCATCCTGCAGATGGAAGCCGGATCCCACCGGATGCGCAAAGAGATCCACGGATCTCAAGGGAGGGGAAGAAGCGGGCAGCGGGTCTTTTAGGCCTCCCCACACTTTGACTTACTGCGGTCTGGGGTATGGGAGGGAGCATCACCGGGAGGATATAAACACCACGGGAATTGCAGCAGGGAGAGAGGTCTTCAATCGCGCAACTCACCGCTCCTCTCACATATCGACTTCACATGTTCCCTCATCTCTCATCGACAATCGGAATCGATCGGGGGGAGGGCGGAGGGCCTGCGTGCGCCGCCCACTCCTGGGCCATCGCTACCTCCGGCGGACTGTAGTGGTGTGCGAAGGTCTTTACCCAGCGTGGCAGAAGGATGCAATGGCATTCCATGAGGCGCCGGGTGCCAGAGACTTGCCCCGATTATGCCTCCCGACCAGCAACAAACTTGTCGGTTGCCCCGGACAGGGTGATGGCTTCCAGGCCATTATCCAGAGTTGAGTACTATCCTGATAACATCACCGTCGACGGGCAGAAGGGAATTCCCAGAATTGCGCCCCTCAATTTCCACGTACTATCTCACCCCTGCAACCCACGCCATCGCCCCCCCTCGCTGCAAACTCGCATCTTGGATCTGTGCTCGTGCTCTGTCTGCCCGCGTGCTAGGTCGGCACCAACAACAAGTTCCTCGCAAGTGCGGCATGGGCCTCCGATGCCAGATGCCACCCCTCTTGACCCGTGAGGTGCTCGGATTTCAGGTCAGGCAGGCACCTGCATTCAGTAGCAGCTTCCGAGTCCATCCGATGTCGGGGCACATGATCAAAGATTGTTTGAGAGTTGATCCATCCATGGAAGATCTGCCGCTGTACGGAGGATACGTACCCTGTATACCCTCCTTTCGCCAAGGCCCCCCACTCGATTTCCCCGCAAACCGCATCGACCAGTGCAACGGAAAGGCGGAGGTGCCAGCCTCATCTGGAGTTTGATCCCGGCTTCTATCTGCCGGCGCCAGACCATTCCTGCGGCTTCCCAGCACAAGAACTAAAGAAGGATCAAATACTGTAATCCAGTTGCAGTAGAGGTTTCCGCAAAGGGCATGCCGCACTTGGCTGCCCTTATCGGCGCTCATCTCGTCTAATACATAAGAATGCTGCCGGTCATCCGTTGCTATGTAGATCTCAAACCGGCCTGCCTCATTAGGGACGCCGAGATCCCGAGATTGTTGCGGCTCGGGAATCGTCAGCCATGTTACACAAGGCCCTTGTTATTGATGAATTACACGCCAAACACTCTACAGCGCACTGTCACTGTAGTGCATTCTTCCTCTCTTTGGCAATCCAAAACTTATTGCATCGCAAGCAAAGTAGTTTCATGATGGAAATGCAAGAGAATGTAATCCTCCCTGAACCTCTATCTCTTGAATATATTGATGAATATTGGGAGAACATCTCAGAGGGAAACAAGGGACTAAAAGGGTTTATCTAAGAATGATGAGGGTTCTTGTTTACGTAGATATATTCAGGTGTTGGGCAAGGACTATAAACCGCCCAATGTCTTCAGATGCAGCCTCTGCCGCGACTTTATATATAGCCGGAAGGATTGCCCTGAGCACCATTGCTTCAAGTGACGTCAAGGGCAGGTTGCTTCCACAATGGCAAAAGAGACACAGTTTGTGTTTGCCTCCATTTCGATATTATAGCCCAATATCAACACAGCTGCTTAGCAACCTGCTTCCCTCATGCAGAGGGAAAACTTAGACTGATGTGACCTGAGAGGCTAATGGGCTCTCAGGGGCGCGGTTATCCACGAGATGAGGATATTGCTCACGAGCCATTGACTTACAAGACGCAGGGGAGTTCGCTAGTCTTGGTAGAATACCACTTCGAGGAATTCAGCCTCTGACATCCATCGTGGGGCCATTCATTACCATCGTGGTTCGAGGGCCCCGAGACCTGCAAAGTCATTCTTGCGGCCTTCTTCTTCCTGGGTCAGTGCCCTCGTACCAGACCTGAAATCAGGGCTGGCCTTGACAACGGTTTGTCTTTGTCGTGGAGCGCCTTAATCTTGCTCTGGGTACCTGAATCACTTACGTGCGCCATGATAATCTGGATAGGTTGGAGGAGGCCTCCGAGTGGTGGTGGGTTGTGGCGAGATGACTCAGGGATCTTGGAAGGGTGAGGATATAGCGTCGAGACGATATCAAGGACAAGAGAGTCGACGTTCATTAATCGAAATAAAGGGGCCGACCAGTTTGGCGACGGATGTTCATTTTGCACTTTCAATATGATAGCATCACAAAGACAGGATCAATCTCGACTATTAACCCGAAAATACGTTCAACACATTCTTCTGGAATTTAGATCAGGGGGGAGTATCCATGAACAGCGCAGATGGAGTTGCGCCGATAATTAGCTTAAGCAGCATTGCATTGATATAATGAATATCCAAGATAAACTCCGAATAGAACGAGCAAACCTACATAGTGCCTGTTGGGGATCTCGACGGCTCTGAGACTGGTACGATCGCAGTGGCTAAGCTCACCAGCCCTAGATATTCTTCATGTCAGTCGTCCATCATCGTCAATAAACATCTGTACACGGGAATTGCGAGGATCCTCCTTCCAGGTCGCGATTTGGTTGGCCGTCCTAGTAGACATGTAGGTAGAGAATCTGCATTGGCATGCCGGGCGTTGAGATGGAAAGGGAACCGTTCACAGTAACAAAGACTAGCTCCGTCGTCGACAACGCCAAGTTCAGAGGGCCGCAGGATGATTCGGCTCAAGGTTCTCTTAGCAGATGAAGCCCTGGTGAGCTACCTGGCTTGGCAGCAAGCATGGCTGCGTAGAATGGCCGACCAAGTGGTTCTTGGTTTGTGCCGAGACGGCGCGAGTAACTCGACTGCTGGACATGCCACCTCCATTTCAGGTCCATCGGCGGGTCATGGCGGCTGGAGCAAACGAGTGTAAACTTGACTACGCCAACGTCATAAACGTATGCCAGACAGCGAGCTGATATGCCTTTTTGCTGCAGTGCAGGTAGGTAGTTTCCAAATATACGAAGCTCACTAAGCTTGCTGAAGGAAAACTGGCCATGACACTTGACTACTCTCTGAGTGAGAGTCCCACAGCCTTACTTGTTGGCTGGTGGTAGTTAGTCGGCCCATATCTCGCTGGAGACGGGAGATGCCGCAGCACGGCTGTTTCCAGCGTTCTCATCGGAAGGGAAGACTGCAGGAAGACCTGGAACTTTTGGCTCGCGGGGCTGACATAGGTCATTCGCGAGGTCTTATTCGAACGACAACCAAAGCCCACCATCACCAAGCCTGGAAGACCATCAGTACAGAAGAATGAGGTCAAGCGAGAGAACTCAGTGTGGGAAGATGAGGCAACGAGGACGCTGCAGTCCATTTGCAAGCCGGTGCAGGAGAAGCGACGGTCGGTGTCATGTCGAAGTATCAGTTCCATCTAACCACCAACGCCTCGGAATGGGAGGAGTGCTTCTCCAGCTTGGGGACACAGAACCAGGACAGGAAGTTCTGAGTTCAAACTTTGAATCAGGAAGGCATCATGATGAGAGTTCCGTGTCGTTGAATTGGGGGATTGCAATTGGGATTCCGGCATTGTCGGCTCGTCCAAGACATGGCGTCTCACCGAGGTCAAGCAAAGGCAGATTACCTTGGCAGAAAATCCCGACCGAGGACGGCATTGGGGTGTATCGGAAGGGGCCGGGAAAGCAGTCCCGGCTCCGGAAGCCCGTTTGGAACGGGGGCTCTCTTGGCGCACCCCCGGCCAGCCCATTTGGGATGCTCCCCCTTCCTTGCCAATGACGACGCGGGCGTCGTAGGAAGTTGGGGGGAGGGATGACGGTCTGTGAGATTGCCGACATGTTTGAGGCAAGCATGTTTGAGGCAAGCATGTTGGAGATGGGGAGTTGGAGACCCCTGGGCGAGACGGGCACAGGGGAAGTTGAGAATATGCATCCATCTTCCTGTCAGGGCAGGGATCCAAGACAGCACGAATGGGAAGAGAGAGCCATGATAAGCAGGGTTGCTCAGCCGGCGCTGTTGGCGCTCAACGGTTCAGGAGAATAGGTATAGGAGACCGATTGGGGCTAGGACTATCCGTACGGATAGAGCCAACAACATAGTAAGGACTGGTTGTGGTAGATGATAGATATATCATCCCTCACAGACGCAAAATCCCGTCTGGGGTATATGGAGAACTCGACTTCAAGCCCCGCAAGCAGCTAGGTAGCGTGGCGTCAGCTTCAGCCAGTCCCCTCCCCCAAATCCCCATCATGAAAGATGCTTGTTTGTGGCCCAGCACGCTGTGGTGCGAAGCACGGGCAACGTCCGAGGTCCCATGAGTTCGAGTTCCAGGTCCCGGCGGGGGGGGGGCAGCGTCGGTGTCGATGGAGATTCGATGCTTCCAACAGATTTTGCATCTTACATCAACATCGAATTGCAC
>JABFEP010001105.1:0-13965 GCA_013618265.1 Fusarium albidum
GTCCAGGTTACACCTCCTTGCACCCACGGTTTACCTCAACCGTACGTACTTTTTGCCTTAGTCACCATCGTCAGCTGCGGCCTGAAAGTCTGTCGAGATAGCCTCAAAAGAACTGTTCTCGATAACCAACCACTCTAGCGATTCCCATCGTCCCCCCCCCCGGCTGCCCACATCCCTCCCAAGCCAACATCGCCCTTCCCCGACCACAAGCCCCCGCACCATGGGGCTGGCTTACAACACCTACCTCAACAGCAGCAAGATCTACGGCTGCAAGACGTGCAAAGCACACCTCGCCAACCACGATGACATAATTAGCCGCGTGCGCACTTCCCACTCGTCTTGTCCCTCTCCCTCCTCCCTCCGTTTCTGAAGCCCGGCAGTCGTACAGGAGCCCCAGACTTACTAATGCTTGCTCTAGAACTTCCGTGGCCAGCATGGGAAGGCCTACCTTTTCCACAGCGTCGTCAACATTGATACGGGTGCCCCGAACGAGCGCAACATGACCACCGGTCGGCACGTCGTCCGCGATATCACATGCCGCCAATGCAAGGAGACTGTCGGTTGGAAGTACGACAAGGCTTACGAGCCCTCCGAGAAGTACAAGGAGGGCAAGTTTATCCTCGAGGCTGAGCTGCTCTGCAACGTCACTTGATCGCGCCCGGTAAGCGAGGGGCGGGCCGATGTGGTCGAGGACACGAGTTTTGCTACTGCGGCGTTGTCAGGATATACGGTTGTTTGACTCATATGCCTTGGGTTGGCTACCAGTATTGCTTTATCTTGTCTGGCGAATGGGGGTTTTGGGTTTGCTTTCACGACAAGTTCATACAGATTATCCCGGTGCTTAGATGAGCTCCTTCAATTCACACCAATATCAAACTCCTAGTTGCGCCAATCCAAATATGCGTATGCGGGCGTCCAGATGCCTCTCCCCAGATACCTGAACTCTAAGTCTCCAGCCTATCATGTATAATGATGGTAACCACCAGCCTTCAACGATGCTCGATCGGCTCCTCAGGTAGCAGCTCCTCAATCTCTTCCTCCACCTTGAGGCACTCGAGAGGGGGTTGGACTATTCCGTTGAACAGAAAGGTAAAGTACACAAGCAGAGCGAACCCAACGATCTGAAGCCACTTGAAGGTTTCCCATCCCAGGCCGAGCGAGACAATCCAGATAAATAGAGTCCTGCAGGTATCGATGGTCGACCTGGCTGTCGCACTAACGCTTCGAGTGACTGACAGACCAAAAAAGTTGAAGCCGCTGCAACCAAGTTAGTGATGAGCCGTGGATCAACCCGATCGAAAGAATTGCTTACCCGATGCTAATCATGATGAGAAAGCTCGACATTAATATCTTCTTGTTCTCCGTCATCTGTCGCCAGCCCTCGACCATATCAAAGTAGCCATACTGGCCGGCCGAGGTGGAGCCGATCGCCGCATGCAGAACACACATGGCAAGTAGCGTAACGACGAAGCCAAAGATACCCTCCCAGCCGACAACATTGATCGGCTCAATGGTGGAGTTCTCTAAAAGCCACTCCTCAAGAACGAACTGGGTCGCTGTGAAGATCTGAGCACCAGCGATAAGCAGAACTCCAATGACAGCCCTGGTGGCATCTGAGACACCATGCTTGGGGACTGCATCCTCCTCTGGTATGCCGATGGAGTTCTCCGGCTTCTCGTCCGGCCAGATGGCGCCAGCCAGTCCTACAATAGCCACTCCCAGGACTACTCCGACTAAGGACAGCCATTGGAAGAGTCGTAGGTGCCGCTTGAGGAAAAGGACACTGAAGAGCCCAACGAACAGGACCAGAGCACCTCGTGTCATTTGATAAATAGAGGCAGCAACCATGAGAAGCCCAGCATTCATGAGGGTGGTGCCGCAAATGTCGCAAATGGCAGGGAGGGCCAGCAACAGAATTCGGTGTCCCGTGAGGACGGACCGGCCATTATTCAGGAGTTTCGTCCGATCATCGCTCTCTTCTTCGACAGCAGGGTCGCCATTCTCATTAGTATCGACGGCCTGGTAGCCACGGTCGGTAGGCAAGGAGGAGCCAGTGACTCGGCGCCATAGGGCCATGATACCAACAACCAACCAACAACCCATCTCACCTATGAACATCTGCGCTGTCTGCAGGACGGGCTGGTTGAAGAATGCACGTTTTCTTGGGCTGTCAGTCGGGTCGCAGTTTCGCACACATTGATTGTCCTAGCCACGGTCAGTTACAGCATTCGTTGACAAGAGCTGGGGACTGGCGCGGCGGATGTCAAATGTCGTCATACCTGATATTTCGTCAAGAGGGTGTTGCAGACCCCCGTGAGTAGCATCATGGCTACGAGGAAGGGAATAAGGCTTCTTGACGCCATATTGAGAGGGAAGCCGGCAATCGGAAGCCAAGTGATGCTGGTTCAGGAACAAATGATGCGAGATGGTAGATGGAATTGAAGGTCAGCCGTCGTGTGGAATAAAGAGCTGATAAGCTCGCCCGGGTGAATGCAGCAAAGTACCGAAGAGTACGTACCGGTCTGGGGGACGGCAGGGCGTGCCTGGGCAGGCAAGATCCAATGCGTGTCGGGCTAGGTACCTAGGTACCAACGCAGTAGGTAGGCTTGCGCCAAACATGCATTAGCGACCCGATATATGCATGCTCTCTCAAGGACGAGAGGCATCCCTAGAGGGGGCAACGCCAACACGCCCAACCACCTCATTACCTACCTAGGTAGCTTTCTCAACATGACTCGCAGCGGGCAAAGTACTGCGCACCGGAAGACGAGCTAATTAGGTAGCCTTCCACCTCGACATCCGTAGATTCGGAAAACCTACTCCGTGCCTGGATAGGTAGGTACATAATTAGCCAATGTTCTAAATTATTGCTACTATTTGTGCGGTGTTTGTTCCTCACGCACCGAACACTGACATTGATTCATGTACTGTTACAATCGGGCACGCGCCCTCTCAAGCTCCGCCTCGACTATCTCGCAACGAGTCGGGTCTGCCCGTCCGCAGAGCTTCACGACAAAAACAATAATACCTTGACGATGGAGGGTAGTCAACAGAATAGGCCCGGGATGATGAGCGTCCGGGGCTCCAGGGTAGTCATCTATGGGCAAGGTCCGAGTCAGATAGCCAGTCACCTGCGACTCAATTGATCACGAGCACACAAATCGTGGCGCCCGGATGAACCTCATCGGCTACGTGTATGCTCCCGAGACTATGGCCTTGTGACGATGAAAGGTCACGTTCACTTGCAGAACCTAAACAGTTCGTTGCCAAAGATAGCGCTCGTTGCAGACTTGGAACGGTCTGGAGGAATGGAACGTAAATACCCTTCAGTATAATGTACACAAAAATTGATATGTAATTTACCCTTGCTTAGCAAGACGTCTTAAGATAGACAAGAATATCCGGTGCCAACAGTAGCCCAGAATGGGGGGCCTCATCGACCTCAAGCCCTGAGCTCGACGAGCAACATGGTCGCTGGGGAGATGTTGATTTGACTGAACTGGCAAAATACCAACCCCCCGACGCCGAGTATCCGCTCATTCATTTACCATGTAAATGCCTCCTCAATGAAATCGATGCTGGATCGATCCTGGCGGTTGCGCACAGCGAGGCGGACCTCGTCGCTCAGGGCGCCTGGACCGCACACGGTAACAACCATGGCGCCCACTTGATGCTCTTGTTCCATGGCCAGGAGCGTGTTGATGTTCGGTCGCCCCGGGAACATCTGGACGGTCGACGACGGGCTGTGAATCTCCTTGGTAGACCGGGGCTGACTGACAAAGAGCATGATCCTCAGGACATCCCTCCTCCTTTCCATGCCCAGTATCTCCGTCATCCACGGGCGGATCCACTCCAGGTGCTCTGGGCTCTGGATCGTCCAGACAAGCAGGATTCTTCGGGTCGCCACGGTACCCTCATTGTATCCCTGGACGAGGTGCTTGATATAGGGGACAGGGTGCGTGATGCCAACACCACCGGCGAAGAGGACCACCGTTCCGTACGAGTCGAAAGAGTGATGGCCGCCGTAAGGACCTTCGGCGAAGCAGGTCGTCTCGAGTCTCCCGCCAGGTGCAACCAGGGCCTTCTTGTACAAGGTGTCGGTCATGCCAGTTCGGCCGCGAATGATGAACGATACCCTCTGCTGCTGCATTGCCAGCAGATCTTGGTTGGTGCTGGCCAGCCGCTCATTCTTGGGATCCTCCACACCATCGTACCAGGCTACCGAGAAAGGGTGAGATTGCCAAAGGCTGATGGAGGGCATGTACAAGTAAGCGTGCTGGCCGGGGTTGATCTTCCAGGGTCGGGCCAGGGTCATAGTCAAGCGGACAGCGTTGCCGGGAAGCGCTTCAATGACAGTTCTGGTCCGCGAGCCACCAACGTGAGATCGAATGATGCGCCAGATACGCCAGGTTCGATCAAAGGTCCATAGAGCGACGATGCAGTACATGTACAAGAACCAACGATATTTACCATCGCCTGGCTGACGGAGATCATCCTTGAACTTGAGATGGTACCAGAGGCCAACAACAGCGGCAGTTGCAGCGAGAATGTGGAGGAGCTTGAACGTCTCGTAGAAAGCGTGGCGGAGCGGGCTAGAGGCCTGGATGCCGAGAAAAACGAAAGCAGCAGTAGCCTGTACAAGAGTTAGTTGATCTGGACAATTGGCCTCGGGTATAAACATCGGTGACAACAAGAATAAGGGGTGACTCACGATGAACCCCGGAAGAAGGAACGTCGTGCTTGAGAATGTGCCAGCAACCTGCCAGTTATTCTTATGCCAATGCGCGAGTGTGTGCACGACGGCCTCGAGGATGACAATGCGGCCGAACCATCGGTGAATAAGATTATACGTATCAAATGAGATATTGAGAAGGGGGATGAGCGGGTTATTGCGACCAGCAAGGAGGAACAAGGGAACCTGAGATACAGTGAGCTATAGAACCTTGAACGGGGATCATCAAGCGACCGGGTCACTCAATGATGGAATAAATATAATGTCCTCACCATGTTCACAGTGGACAGGATGCCAGAGCGGTTACGGATGATGCCAGCGGCAACTTCACGGGTCTCCGCGTAGGGAATCTCAATGACACAGAAGACGACATTGATGACAAAGTAGGCGGCGAGAAAGAGCAGTTGAAACCGAGTAGGCAAGGTGCCTACGTTGATGGCTGAGCTCAGTTGAATCTCGCGGTTGTGTCTCTTGCTGAAAACAGGGGCGTAGAGCAAGTGGCGCTTAAGAGCAGCGACGTTGGGAGAAGGAATGGCAAAGTATCGCTGCCTGTCGTTGTTAAGGCAGGAGACGTGACGGGTGAGCTTGATGATGCGCTCGCTGACTTTCCAGATGATGACGGCGACAGAGACGGCTCCGCAGAGGATCATCAGATACTTCGAGAGGGCCTCATCATGCCCCGGGGCGTCGATTTCGGCCTGGGTCTTTTCCTCGCCAGAGCCAGCTCCAGCGCGAGCCAGCAGAGAGTTTCCGGAACTCATTGTGGCGCGGGTAACGAAAAACGATAGTGGTGAGAAACAAAAAGAATGAAAACAAATTGAAACGGGAATAAGAGAAACGAAACCTCCGCCTAAGGAAGGAACGGATGGGAAAACAAGCGGCGGTGGCGGGGAGAAGAAGGGGGGAAGGAAAGTCACAGCGAGGGCGGGAGTGTCAAGTAGAAGAAGAGAACGGATGGAAACCAGCTCCACCGAAACAAACAAGTCCTTCTCCGTCTCTGGGAATGCAAAACGGAAAGGGAGGGGCAAGGGAGCATGATCTCAACACCGGAAGAGGAGCCTGGTACGGAAACAACCTGGGGCTCAGCACTGGAGAGCTCATCCTGGACATGGCAGCAGATAATACTACTGTAGTACTACCTAGGTACTAGTTCCAGATGCCAAATTTTCATTTGCTCGCTGACTGAGTGCGCCAGCGCTTCTTCGTCCCATCACAAACTGGGGCCCAGTTAACAGCCCCCGGGCTGGGCTCAGGGGTGGTTTCAAGATGTGGAAAATTCAAGATTGCCTCTGCCGAGTCGGTTATTGGTCTTCTGAACCAACAACCTCAACCGGCAGCCAGCGCTTGTCTACGTCAGCTAGGGGGCAGAATCCATCAAGGCGCCGACTCCGAGTGGCGGACGGACTTTCGACAGGGTGGGGCGGACGGGGATCGTGAAACAGGGCATCTGGGCATCTCCCGGCACTTAGGCTTGTTAAAAAGCACACCTGGCGAACGGAGAAATTATCTCGAGCAAATCGAAGCACGCACGGCCTGTGGACTTTTCATGCACGTCTATCTCCTTGTGTGCGGAAGCAGCAGGGAGGTATTACTCTAACTATGAGTATATCATGAAATTATGAGGCAAAAGAACAGGAAGGAGTATACATTAGAGCTATTATATCTAAAGCCACTCTAGAATATATACAATTTCTTAAATTCCCCTTGATCAAGGTACCTACAGTCAACAAGGCTTCTTTGTCAGCTTTCGCACACTCGAGGATATCGTAGAAGAGCGAATAGCGTGGGCCAATTGCAGATCTGGTCGCAGATATTTGATTGACGGGGGGAGGCGCCGGTGGTTTCAAATGGCCCCGCCCCACCATGACAGATGCTGTCGTAACCAGAGTCAAGGCCTCTGAGAGGAGCAAAATAATTGGGAGACATCCTGAGACAGACGCTGAGACGCGAAATGATTCGTGAGGAGCTGGAAGGGAATGTTTTGAGTTTGCTGATTGCGTTATCTAGGATCCCTAGGTACGTAGCATCCCGTCAGGGCATCCCGAGTTCATCCTCCCAGTCAAGCTCGGTTGGCAATTCATCAGGCCCCCCCTTCTCTGGGTTCTGCGATTGTATGCCCCGGCCGAGCCTCGTCTCGGACCCGGTCCCTGGTCGGGTCCGTGTGCTGCCCGCGCGCTTGATCCTCTGTACCTCCACCGTCTTTATACTTCTTCCCCTTCTGTTTCCACGGTTCGTGTTTCCTCTGGGATCCCTCGGACAACCTTCAGCAAAACCCCGTTCTTGAGCCTGGGCCTCGACCACAGTGTGGACCTCCATCAGTCCGCAGCTGGCCAGCTCGTCCCCGCTATCCTCTTCCTCCCCCATATCCATGACTGTGTTTGCCCTCGTATCGTTTTCATCCTTGTTGTCGGTGCTGCCCGCCTTGTCGTCATCAATCTTATCCTTATCCCTCCCCACCGAGTCACCGTCATGGTGCCCGAGATTGCTACCTTTGACGGGCGAGTTCCATCCAAGGGTTGTTCCCCAGTCTTGGACGTTTTGCTGCCTGTTTCGTCGTCGTTGGTCGTCGCGCTCAATGGAGTTGCTGCCCGCTTCTGCTGATACAGGGCTTGGAAGCACCCATTCGCCAATGCCCTCTTCCCAACGCCACCCTGAAAATAGTTTGCTCACTTCCAGTGTCCCTTTGCTGGCCACATGAAGTCTTTCTGCAAAAGCAATATCCCGGAGGTCCTTCGTTTTCTGCGCCAAAACAAATGCCCCGTCGGATTTCAGACCGTCCTGAAACCAACCAGGGAGTCCAAGGCCATGGAGTGTCGTGCAAATCTCGGAGAAGACATCGTGACACGGCATGTTGCATGCCCGCCCCCGGTATTGCGCAACAGAGCAGGCCATCAAAAGTGTTTGTCGGTACTGCGTCTGAGACGGGACACCGTTTCCAGCTGTCAACAATTTTGCGTACTCCTGACTCGCCATGTGTTTCGCAGTTGGGTCAATAATGGCGCTGTCGATCATGGCTGTGGCCATAAACCGCGCCAAAACAAGCGTGAAGAGCCCGTGGCTTCGAAACGCTCCACGGTGCCGCTGTCGGCGAGCGATGCAGTGGTCGACCACGTGTAACATTCGCCGCGCGGCATGTTTCCTTTGTGGGCATCTGTCGGGACCAAGATCAACCCCTAGTGTCCACGCCGCAGCCGCCAAAACCGCCAGCACGCTCACCAAGGTGCGTTCTTCTGTATCCTGCTCTTGGGCTCCCCTTCTATCTTCATGCAGCGCAAGATGATCAATGGCCGTACACATAAAGTCCACCACTGAAGGCGCTGGGCTGCTGTTGGTCATGACCTCGATGCCTCGCGTCCACACGGCTTTGAATTTCCGCAATGTTAGCCAGGTGAGCGGTAGCCTCCTGCTTCTGAAAAGCGCCGTGAGGCACTCAAAAGCCGCACCGAATCTGCCTCGGCCATGGAGACTTCTCACCATGACCTCTAACGGCTGAACAAGGCTATTTTCGACCAGCGTGCCCGATGGGCTGCACGGCGCTGCCAAGGGGCAATTGAGGCTTAACACGAGTCGAGATGCTTCCTCCCTGCACTCCAGGCTTAAACAAAACTCGGCCAGTAGTCGCACGAAGGGGGGCTCAAACAGCCCCTCTGAGACGGCACCGGCCAGGAGCGACAGGGCGTGTGCGCGTACAACCAACTTCAGGGGTTTCCAGCCCAAGCCTGCCATACCAAAACCCTCAAGTTGTTCATATAACTCTGTTGATGCTTTCGAGGGGCCCCACAGGAACTTGCCACCCGCCTTTTCTGCGACTTGGCGATCCCATGCTTCTATAACAGCCAGGGCTGCCGGTATCTTGCGGAGGCACATGCTAAGAAGTGACTTGGGGTGGGAAACTTGCGATAGCGGCTCGGTCGAACGAAGGAAGACACTCAGCCAGTTGAAGATAGCCTCATAGATCCGATATCGGTCCGCCGAGACAAGTCGGCGCATAGATTGCAGGTCGGCAATCAGAGACGGAGAACTCGTGGTTGTCGGTTCGGTCTTCGAGCAAAACGAGTCGGTCATCGTGGGCTGCTCGCGAAACTTCCGTAGGAGAGGCGTGGTAAAGTCAACTCGGCCGGAGCCTGGCGAGCGACGCTCAATCTTCATCGTGCCAAGTGTGCGAAGTAATCGTGGTGGAGTTGATGGGGCCATTGTCGGGGCCTTTGTTTGAGCTGGTGCTGAGTGGCGCCGTCCATAGGTGTATCGAGCTCGCTTCGGTACTCTCTGTGTGGGATCGTCGTCCGTATGTTGTCGTTTCGATCGACTGCTCGTCGATTGTCGAGTTTCATCGACGAGCTTTCGTAGCGATACCAGACGACATTGTAGTTGACGCAGCAGCCTCTGACATCGTGCCGCTGTCCAAGGTTGGATAGCTTCCTTGCTCTCCCTCCTGGTTCCCGTTAGAATTCGGTGTGCCGACGGGAGGGGGCAAGAATGTGTCGTGTCGGTCATTGTTGATAATACTGAAGGATAGAATCCTGGCTAATATGGAAGCAAGAGCCGCAGTGTAGAGAGAGAGGAGGGTCTAGATGGAGCTTATCAGATCCAATAATATGAAAAGAAAGAATATATGCCTTGGAATCCGAATATGTGAGGATGAGTGTTCTCATGAGGATGGTGGTGGGAAAAGAGATGTGGTCATAGTTGAACTATTTACTTTCTTCCCTTCTCGGCCTAGCGCGGAAGTCGATTTCTGGGGTCCAACGGGCGCCGGCCGGAGATGCCCGTCCCTCTGAGGGTCTCGATATACCTGTGAAATACCTTGGGTGCCCTGTACTTCGCTACTAAAAAGAGGTACCTCCGCTGTTCCTTGGACGACCGCCGGGTAGCAGCTTGAGGGCAGGTTGTAATGCCGGGGCATTGCCGCAAACCACAAACTCCAATAGCCGTCTAATTTTTTTTCTTTCTCCCCTTCGTCCCCGTCACTCCATCTCCTCCAAGTTGCTACGACGAACAACGTCGCTTCAATTTGCCCCCCCTGCGCTGTCAGTGCATATCCCATGCCTGGCTTTCGCCCTCTTCTCTCTCATTCCATACCCTTTTTGAGCCTTTAATTCCCCCCTCCCCCACCATTACAACCCATTACAACATGGCTGCTTCTGAGCTTTCTCCTCCCGCTCCTGCGCACGGTACGTACTCGAAGTGCACTGGTCGACCGCCCTTGTCAATGCTTGTCAAATCCAGGGTCTCGTGAAGCACTAGGGCTGGCCATTGACATGGCTATGGCCTTGTTTCCATATCTTTGAGGCTCGTTCCTGGATACTGTCTGCTGAAAGTTAACTGGTCTCGCAGCTACCATGTCCGAGGAGCCCGAGAACACCATGGCGGCTGAAGCCCCGGAGGTTGACCCGGCAGCTGAAGGTAGCTTGCTTCAACCCTCAAGAATTGGCCCAGACATCATGCCTAATGCATCTTTCGGAAACAGCGTTAATAAACCTCGCCATTGTCCTGCCTGACGACAAGGGCAGCAAGATGCAGATCATGGTCCGTCACTCGACCTCATCGGACCCCTCTGTCACCTCTCGCTCACCATGATATTCAGGTATCGTCTCAAGAACAGGTTCATGAGGTCCGCCAGTCCATCATTGACCTTCCTACTGCCTTCCAATACACCTGCTTCCACCTCGAGTTCAACGGCGAGAAGATCAATGACTTCATTCCCCTTGCCGAGATTCCTGAGCTGGGTACGAACCCCGAGTTCCACCTCGTCCAGGATCCTTACACCGAAAAGGAGGCTCGCATCCACCTTGTCCGCATTCGAGAGCTCATTGGCGCCGCCGGTGATCGATCAGACACGATCCAGGGCCTCCTGCCTGGCCTCTCTCTCTTCGAAACCGTCGCCGGCGAAGCCCAGGACAGCAATCAGGAGTCTACAGAGGACCTACCCATCAAGGACTACGACTTCCAGGCTCTGCCTTCACTAACCAGCCTAATCCCTGAGCCCACCGAGCCTGCCCCCAAAACAGTCAAACAGTTGGCGCTATCCTCCTGGAACCCGCCTCCTCCTCATCTGCGTCAGCGTGGTCACCTCTTGTACCTGGTCGTCACCACAACTGAGGGCGAGCAATACCAGATCACATCCCACGTTTCGGGCTTCTACGTCAACAGGTCATCCAACGCCAAGTTTGACCCCTTTCCACGCCCAGCACCGAAGGGCCAGTCCGCCCACTCCCTATTGAGTCTCATTGACTTCATCTCTCCCTCCTTTGCCCAGACTTTCATTCAACTCCAGGAATACAACAACCAGCGAGATCCTCTTGCTACCTTCCAGATTACCAACGCCATCCCAGCCTCTCCCTGGGTGGTCCCTTCACCCAGCTCCTCACTTTGCACGCATCTCCCTGATCCTACACGATCTCAAGAGACATATCTCCTTGCAGGCACCGAAAACACCGACACCCTGCGAGACTGGAACGAGGAGTTCCAATCCGCTAGGGAACTTCCTCGCGAGAACGTTCAAGACAGGGTCTTCCGTGAGCGTCTGATCTCAAAGCTATTTGCCGACTACAATGACGCAGCTACTCGAGGCGCTGTTATGGTCGCCCGTGGCGAGATCGCTCCCCTGAATCCTACAGAGTGCCGAGATGCCCAGATCTATGTCTACAACAACATCTTCTTCTCTTTTGGCGCTGATGGCGTAGGCACATTCACTTCCGAGGGTGGGGATGAAGCAGCCCGAGTTGCTACAGGTAAGGATGTTGCTGGTGTCAAGCTCGTCAACCAACTCGACATCGAGGGTCTCTTCACCCCTGCAACGGTGGTTGTTGACTACATCGGCAAGCGAATTGTCGGACAGAGCATTGTGCCCGGAATTTTCAAGCAACGGGAGCCCGGTGAGAACCAGATCGACTATGGCGCTGTGGATGGGAAGGACATTGTGGCTGTGGACGAGCGGTTCGCTCCCGGTTTTGCCCAGCTCTCCAAGGCACTCAAAGTCAAGAACCACCCCGTTTGGGACAAGGAGGGCAAACGATTCGACCTGGAGGCCAGCGTGGAGACGAAGGGTTTGATGGGTACCGATGGTCGCAAGTATGTGTTGGACCTGTATCGCATCAGCCCGCTTGATATCGCTTGGCTGGATGAGGATGGACTCCCCGAGGATGGCGACGCCTACCCCCACCGTATGACCGTCCTGCGACCTGAGCTTGTTGACTCTTTTGGGCGATACAAAATGAAGCAGTGGGTAGACAAGGAAATTGCTCGTCGGGCTGAGCAGAAGAAGGAAGAGGAGGGCGACAAGAAAGACAAGGAGGACAACGCGGGTGAGGATGGCGAGGGCGAGAAATCCAAGGCTGACGAGAACCAACCGAATCTATCAGACTTCAAATTCGCTCTGAACCCTGACGCCTTCAGTGGCCAGGTACCTCAGACTGAGGATGAAAAGGCCGAGTTTGCTGCTGATGAGGAGGAAGTCAGGGCGGCAGGCTCCTACTTGCGCGATCAGGTAATCCCTGATTTGCTCCGCGAGCTCTCGGATTCCGATATTAGCTTCCCTATGGATGGACAGTCGATGAGCCGACTCCTTCATAAGCGTGGTATCAACGTGAGGTATCTGGGCAAGGTGGCTGAGCTTTCTACTGATGGCCGACTCCGCTGTTTGCGCGAGATTTGTGTCCAGGATATGGTGGCCCGATCTTTCAAGCACCTGTCGGCTACGTACCTCCGCCACCTGCCTGTACCTGCTGTACCTGCTTGCGTCGCGCACCTGCTCAACTGCCTGCTGGGCCATAACTTCAACTCCTCGCCCGTCGCTGAGGTTGACTCCTCACTACGAACTCTCTATGCTGATGCCGATTGGTCATTCGAGAAGGTCACCCCTGAGGATCTTCGGGAAGAGATTGAGGAGCAGATTCTCAAGCGCTTCCGATACGAGCTCGACGATGACTGGCACAACCAGGTCCGCCCCGTCCAGCTTCTTCGTGAAGTGTGCTTGAAGATCGGTATTCAGATTCAGGCCAAAGATTACACCTTCACCTCTGAAGATGCTGAGGTCTCTCCTGCTCCTCCCTCAAAGGCTCCCCAGGCTGCTACAAATGGCCACGCCAACGGCGAAGGGAAGAAGAAGAAGAAGAACAAGGCACGCGAGACTTCTCCCGATGTAGTCGTCCCTGCCAACATTCACACCTTTAGTCCCGATGATGTCATCGATCTTGTTCCTCTTATCAAAGACTCTTGCCCTCGCAGCGCCCTTGCTGAGGAAGCGCTTGAGGCCGGCCGCATTTCCATCCTCCAGAACCAGAAGAAGCTCGGCCAGGAGCTACTCCTCGAGTCCTTGTCTCTGCATGAGCAAATTTACGGCATTCTGCACCCCGAGGTTGCTCGCGTTTACAACAGCCTTTCCATGCTGTACTACCAGCTCGAAGACAAGGAGGCTGCTGTCGAGCTTGCTCGCAAGGCCATTCTCGTTGCTGAGAGGACTGTCGGTGTCGACTCTGCTGAAACTCTACTCAATTACCTTAACCTGAGCCTCTTCCTTCACCAGGTGGGCGACAGCAGGGGGGCGCTTGTGTATTCCAAGCACGCCCTCAAGATGTGGAAGGTCATCTACGGCCCTGGTCACCCCGACTCCATCACGACCATCAACAATGCTGCTGTGATGCTCCAGCATCTCAAGGCTTACCATGAGTCCAGGCTCTGGTTTGAAGAATCTCTCCGCGTGTGCGAGTCTGTCTTTGGCAAGCAGTCGATCAACTCTGCCACTCTGCTTTTCCAGCTAGCGCAGGCTCTCGCCTTGGATCGTGACTCCAAGGGGGCTGTTAACCGCATGCGTGAGTCCTACAACGTCTTCCTCGCTGAGCTGGGACCTGAGGACAAGAACACGAAGGAGGCAGAGAGTTGGCTGGAGCAGCTGACCCAGAATGCCGTCTCTATCGCGAAGCACGCCAAGGATGTTGCTGCTCGGCGAATCGCATCTGGAATCCGATTCAGCACCACAGCCTCACCTGCCCAGGCCTCGAATGCCGCCGCTCCCGGCCGCACTGGCCCTGCCTCCCAGGTTGATCCCCGCAGCATCGATGAGCTCATCAAGTTTATCGAGGGCGGTGACCAGAAGACTACACCTAAGAAGCGGCCTGGTCATGGAAACCCCAAGAGGCGAGGGCAGGCCGGAGCCCGGTAAGCTCACAATCTTGCGACACAATCTCTATGATGCTGCCGTGCGGTTGAGATATTTCCTCACCGCTGTGTAAAAG
>JABFEP010001107.1:0-26583 GCA_013618265.1 Fusarium albidum
GGGAGAGGGGGGGGGGAAGGGGGCGAGTGAGGGGAGGTGGGAGGGAGAGAGGGAGAAGTGGGAGTGCACAGGGTGTATCGTTGGGCGAGATCTTGGTGTAGCTAAGGGGTTGATGTCGTGGGACTGGCAACAGGCCATGGCTCTTGTTCCTCTTACCAGGGGAACATCATCATTATCATCATCATGATGGCTGGTTTTTGGCAGGGGGATAGAGGCGAGGTCTGCTTGTTGGTGAAGCCAGGTCGAGGAGCGTGAAAAGCGCAGGATGGAATGATATGACAGACTCGGAGGCCTATTTCTGTTTTCTTGCCCCCTTTCCCGCTCAGCTCAGGCTTGATCTGCTATTACTGGAGAAGCGTCGTTGGCATGATTTTCTGTTGGCAGTGCCTCCACCGCAACAACAAGGCCCATTTACACGCAAGCTAGGTAATCTGGACGACGCACGAGCTAGCAGGTGGATATGCAGAAACTGACGACCGAGCAACTGACAGGGCAAGCGCGAAAAAAAAGAAAAATAGAGCACAGAGACAAAAAAAGAAAAGAAAAGAAAAGTCAAACCCTACGAGAGGGAGCGCAGGCACAGGGTCTTTTGGTCGCCAGCGGCGGCGCAGAGTGGGTGCCAGCGAGCCAAAAAAGTCCACCGTCGACTCTCCACGCCAGGCCGTACAGTAGTAGCCTTTGTTCCCTTTCTCGTGTCGCGCCCGGCCGGCGCGCCAGGAAAGTCGACGATTCGATCTGGGATGGTGACGCACAGGTTTTTAGAGCCCCTCCACCCATGGGTCCGGCTCCGGACTAGGGCGAGCGCCAATGCCAGTCATCGCCTCTGGCAGCACCGCAGCAGGCATGTCGAGCGAGCAAAAGAAACGCCTCTGGCCAACCAGAGCCCCTCATACATCCAAGCTCGGAGGACCTGAGTGGGTGACCAGTGGATGGGGCAGGGCATGGGGCGTGGGTTCTGGGAGGGGTCCTCACATGGAGGCTTCTTTTGGGGGGGAGGCAGACGCTTGCGCACCGCCTGCATCTGCACCTGATTGACTGATTGAGGGGCTCCTGGCCAACTTGGTGCTGGCCGACGTTGGTGTCACTGCTGTGGCGGCGCCTCTGGTCCGTTGATTTGGGCTCCATGCGTCAAGTCGAAGGAGCCGAGGCCTTCTCTTGTGGGATTTTTTTTCGATTTTTTCGACTTCCGCTCATGAGTGCCGTGAGGCCTGCCATGATGCATCAGCCAAGCCGGCGTCTGTACTGTTAGAACGACCGGGACGACAATGGCACATGGCCCGCCTACAGGGACCGCCCCGATAATGACCAAGGCTGCAAGGCCTTTGTGCAACGGCCGAAGCAGGGAACAGCTGCCCAGACTTCCGTCCACTTTAGTCAGTGAGCGGGATCCGTGCTCCTCTGACAGTTTCTGGTCCCATCCGTACGAGGCCACGATGTGCAGCTTTGGGCGTCGTGCACAAGGGCGTTCCTTGGTGGCGATCCCCTGGCTGGCTGTCAGCCCTTGCACCCTGAGTGGCACCTCTGACAGACACACCCTGGGACCCTTGATTGATTGATTCCCCTTGGGGAGCACACAAAAATGACAAAAAATTGACAAAAATTGACAAGCCGCTTTTCCTTGGGCGGGTACGGGGTATTACCGACAACGCAGAACATGGAAACAGACTGGTGGGGGGAACGTTTTGAGTGCTATGCTGCGTGGCCAGACAACACAAAAAGGGTGACTGAGCCGCCGCCACGGATGACTCAAAAACGTCCCTATTTCGGGGCCTCTGCCGTTCCAACTAGCCGGTGCCCATGTCCCGACTTTGGGGCTCAAGCGGGCACGGGATCGACTAACAACGCAGCTGAAGCTGACCTCTTTGTGTCGGCCTCGGCCATGACCGGAGGGGATGATGTCACACACGCCGGCTGTGATGCGCCGCCTCCCACAGAAGCGCCCAGTAGCCGGCGGTTTTGCGAGATGAGGTGCCGCGCTGTTGGTAATGATCATGGGGATGGATGATGACTGCGGCTCACTGCCTCCCGTCCACTGCCGAATCGCAGATGACGATGCTGGGCCGCTCACAGCTGTTGGAGTTGGCATCGCCAGCACCCGACGTGGAGTTGTTAGCGCTAGCCCTACTGCGTGGTAGAGGCCCGTTGGGTACCTCTGCCCACGCTGCTAAACTAAACCTACCTTGCACGTGGAGACCCAACTCGCCCACGGATGGATCTGATTCTATTCAGAGGACTGAAAATACACGCCCGGTGGTGCAATGATGCAGGTCTAGTACGTGAGGATAACCACCACGGTACCGTGGCCCTACCCATGACTTGTTGGTCCAGGTAGCCAGCAAAGAGGAGGTTGTGCAAAAAGCACACCGCAATTCCAAGCGCTTCGGGACGAATATTGGGATGCCATTATTAGTGACAAACTCCTCACAATGGTGTCTGCTGGGCTTTGGCAAGTGATTTCTTGCGGCCTCCCTGGGAACCTGGACCTTGCTAGAACTAGTTGCCATTGTGCCGTCGGACAGCAACTTGGGGCGTCATGGTTTAGACTCGATAGGTCGGTGTGTAACATTGTCGAAGTTGACATTGTGAAGTTGACATTGCAAGCTCTGGTGTAATTGAAGCGACGCAGACACAGCCGTTTCGGAGATTATTTTCAAAGGCGGGGGGTAGCACAGCCGTCACTCGTCCATAGACGCTTCGTGGAACCCCAAAGTTGAGGCTAGCTACGGTTCCTGATCACGGCCGATGCCTCTTTCAGTCGGGTCGACAAGTGAGCAACAGATACGAATACCGCTTTAAAGGGGTCATGTGGGAGGCCTTGGAGTTTCACCCGAATCGGTGCCTTACATGAGGATGGCTAACGGTGGTGGTTGTGATGGTGTGTAAGCTGAAGGGGCTAATAAAAAGGGTCCATGGGAGAAGGGTGGTTGATGAGAAGAAGTCGGGCTGTTTGTCTCTGTTCGTGGGGGGGACACCTAGGCTTCCTTATCGCGGTCGCATATCGCACATGACCAAAACCACGCATTGATTGATGATGGGCTTCGCATCAATGTGACTCTTTTGCGCTCAATTTAACCGTTTCCCCCTCATTTCTATGCGAACTATTTTACTGCTCATGCTCGCTCATGCTTCCGTTTATGCCCGGCGTGAACCACCCACCTTGACTCCAGGTCATCCTTATCGGGCGCTGACGTTGGTGGAACTTGGGAAAGTGGTTGCACAGAAGGAAGATCGGGGGACTCCGGAGGGAGCCGCTGGCCCGTGTTTTCGCGACAGATGGAGAGAGAATTGCCAGATCAAGAGATCACCTTTCTGGGTGCTGCATGCAACTCACTGATCAGGTTGGCCAGAAAAAGAAACATCTTTTGATCCTTCTATGGATGCTAGGGGTCCTCGGTAAGACGGAATGCTCGCTTCCCCAGAAAAGTCTGGATGAACATCGAACCACCTGATGCAGTTCGTCGACCCACGCGACGGCTTTTCATGAGGGCAGGATGCCATCATATGATAGTGACGCCGCCGCCCGCCCCTCTACCCCCTCGAAGGAAGGACGCATCGGCAGTGGAGAGAAGCGAGTTTTCTCTCTCAGGGCACACGTTCGCATGAGAAGCAACGAGATGACAGGGCGGCTGGGGGCGGTTCGGGAGAGACAGGAATTGTACATAGTTGGCCTTGTCTGTCTCGCACTCCGCCCTGCGATTCTCATCGTGATCCTGCTGCTTTCAACAACCCAATTGATGAGCGCCTCCAGCACACACCATTGCGCAATCACTTTTGTTGTTGAGATCTCACCTCTTGACCTCTTGCGCGCAAACCCGCATCGCATCTCAAATCACAGCCCTGGTCGCGTGACTCGTCCTCCAGTCCAAACGCTCGCATTTCGAAACGCCCCTCCTTTTTTTTGAGCCAAGGCCACCGCTCCCGAACTGCCCTACGACGCGCGAGTCCATCGGCGAACCTTGCGTCCTTTGCTTGAACGGAAACCTAGGACTGCCCTTGCTTCGACTGCCGCTATTGCCTACGTACTTGGCTTCACTTCCAGAGACCGAATTCAGAGGGGCTCTCGATTGCCTGGAAGAAAAAACTCTCGACCCATTTGCATAATACCTACCTTTATCCAAGCCGTTGGGCTTTACCGCAAAGAAATAACAAACGGCGTCTTGAAACTTCCCGTGGCACTAAGGCTCCAACTCCGCTCGGCCGCTAATAAACCCCGAGGCATAAAAAAGAAAAAAGCTCCCTACCTACCCGGCCTTCCGAGCCGTTGCCCACGAGCCAACCACATCGCTCACAAACCTGCGAACCAAGAAAAAACCCACCTTGGAAGTTGGAACAACTGGCTCCCCCTCACACTAAGAGTTCCCAGCTCTTCCAGGGCTATCCAAGACAAGGGAGCGGTGTCGCGACCTCCAGAGCAGGCCGTGCCCACTAAATTCCTCCCCAGCCTCCAGTTGCATTGGCCGTCTCAAGCCCTGCGTAAAGGAAAAAAAAATTGCTGCGGTGAAGGTGCAGGCCCGAGCTCTCCACTCCTCACCTTGTCCCTCCCAATCACCCTTGAGCTCCTGCCCCGGAATACCTGTAGCGTCATCTCCACGATCCGCACTCTTGGGAAATTCACCCACACCTAATTCCCCTTCTCCCTCCTCTTATCATCATCAACGTCTTCCAGCTTTCCCGAATTTCCTCGTCGTCGACGTCTTGCTCCTCCTCCTCCGCCGCCGCCGACCGCGAATACCTCCTCCCGGCCGATAACTTCCGAACCTCGCGCTCCCTCATTGCGCCTATTGTTTTTTCGCCTTTTTTTTTCTCGCCCCCCTTCGACATCGAGCACGCGCGCCCGCTTCCCTGCTTTCAACCTGTCCCGCGTTTTTTCGTCACAGCTGCCGACTCGACGGCACCTCGTTGCTTCCTCCATGGTCGTGAGAAGGTGAAAGCCATTTCAACATGGCCTTCAACTTCAACTGGTCGCCGCTCACGGCGGACGCCGACTTCTACCGTCGCGCACGCGACCTTTTGACAAAGGCCCTCAACAAGAGTCCGAAGCCGCCCATCATCGTCGATGACATCCTCGTCAGCGAGTTCAACCTCGGCACCGTGCCGCCCGATTTGGAGATTTTGGAGATTGGCGATTTGGCGGAGGATAGATTCCGGGGCATTTTCAAGATGACCTATTCTGGTGATGCTTTTTTGACACTCAAGACCAGAGTCCAAGTATGTCCGAACCGGCTTTCTTATCTTGCGCGTCTCTACCGAGCACCAATGCCTCCCTTCGCGACGGTCTCCGGGAAGCCTCGGCCTCGCATTTCACCCCAGAAACCTCGACAATATTCTGATGGAACGACGACACGAGTCATCTGTCACATTTCACTTCTTTTTTTCTGCTCTCGAGGCAAGCGTCTTGGTCGCTGAGGCCTTCATGGATCACCGCCCTCCTCTCCCATCTCCTCACCATTGCGAGGACCTCTCCCTCGCCCAACACGCACCACCTCCCCTCATCTATCTATTTCCCTTTGTTGATTCATCGCATTGTTTTGATACCACCTCATTTTGATTATGATATGCGCATTGAGCTAGTCAGCGACTGGCTAGGATGTGTCCTCTTTAGCGCCTATAGCTCAATAGTTTCATTCATGCGGACGCTTTTTTAGGGCAAGAACTAATATCTCAACTATAGGCCAATCCCTTGAACACCTACCTATACTCCAAACCAACCTTCACTTCTCCGCAACCGTTGGCTGCTGCGTCCGGATTGACCATTCCCCTCTCAATTACCCTGTCAGAAATCAAGCTCTCGGCATTTATCATCCTCGTCTTTTCCAAGCAAAAGGGGTTGACTCTTGTTTTCCGAAATGATCCTCTTGAATCCTTGAAGGTCTCGTCGACCTTTGACTCGATCCAGTTCGTCCGAGATTACCTACAGAGAACCATCGAACAGCAATTACGCAACTTGATGATGGATGAGCTGCCCGCCATTATTCACCGGCTATCCCTCCAGCTCTGGTGCCCTGATCAAGCAAACAAAGGTGCCGAGACGCCTAAAGAGACGGAAGACGAGGCGGGTGTCGACCCTCTAGCAAGCCCACCTATGGATCCCGTGGATGCCAATGGCAACCTCCTCGACCCGAATGCCATCTCCGAGCTCACCCTGAATGGAAGCGGCGAGGTCCAGTCGCTTTTCTCGCAGAAGAACCTGCTACGCCTTGCTGCGTTGACCGACTCCCACCGGACCTTGTCCCTCTTTACCCCCGGCATCCGGGATGTTGTCTTCCGTGCTTGGACAGGCTATGGAGATCGCTCCGAGGCACCGACGCCATCCGCTTCGACTCCTACACTTACCAAGACGTACTCGTTCCCTGCCGGCACGTCAACAACATACTCGTTCTCGGACACCGCAAGCGCCACCCACGGGCATCTGCCAGCTCGTCCCTCGCTAGTCAGTTTGAACTCGGCCACGACCGGACTTTCCCTGGGAGCTGGTGGCCGGTCACGAGCAGGCCGCAAGAAGAAGACCCGAGTTGTCAACTTGAGGCGGACCAAGTCTGAGATTGTAACTCCCGAAACCACCAGCGATGCCTCAGACACTGCATCTGTCGATGTTCCGCTGTCGGAGCCTGCGCTTGCAGACTCGATACCTGAAGAAGAAGAGGGCTCTGTCATTGTCGAGGCACCTACTCCTAACAAGGTCCGCTTCAGAAGTGTCGAGACCAGCCATCCTCCAATCATGGCAGACCTCCAGAATTCCCAACGGGTGGAATCTCCTCTCAGAAGCTCTGCCAAGTCTCCTGAGACCCTGGAGTACGCGTCAGTGCCTCCGACCGTTGGCTCGAAGCTCGGCAAAGAGAAGACCTCTCCTCTGGAGAATCAAAGCGCCAGCTCGGACACTTCATCCGTGATTCTCGAACAAGCTTGGATCATGAAGATGGCGGGCGAGATTGCCAAGCGTGTTTACGACGAGAAAAACAGGCAACACAACCCCTGGGACGAGCGCGAAGATGCACCTCCACCAGCATACGAAGCTGCCACTCGATGAATTGCATCGATCATACCAATCAGTATATACAACAACCACTCCACACTCCTTGATACCTTTTTTTTCTACTTCGTTCTTTTTACACAGGCGCTGGTGTTTGGGGGCTACAGGCTCTGGACAATGCCTGAACTAACTTGGTCATTTTCTTATACATTTCGTGGGCGTTGTGGGAGGCAGCTTACGCAGGACAAAACGGTGGGCCGGATCACGCATTATGACCGGCCAGGCTTGGGAGAGTCGTATTTTCTTTGTATGGTTGGTGCATTCACGCCGATGCCATTGCATCAGCATCTCGGAGTCGCACTGGCGGCGACCACTTCAGTGTCTTTATCGTATTGACCGCAGGTCCTCCTAGGAGGATGAACTGTGCGTGACGGTGCAATAGGAGGTAAATGAGCGGTTTCGGAGTAGGATGGGCTGGGACTGGGACGGTCGTGGGAATCACAATTATGGACACCACGTCCAAGAGGGTTTGGGATAAATAGGTCCGGGTTGGTTTAGCACCGGCAGGGGATTGTGTCGCTGAAAGACAACTCCAATTCACATCTTTGAATGATGACCTGACTGATTCGGTGATTTTAAATATGTCTGTCTGTCTAACAGAGTTCTGCGTGCATACTCAAACAGCCCGGCATAATACTAATGAAGTGTGTGGGCGTTGGCAATGAATCAATGAATCGAAGACGATGTGAATTTCTGTCGTGGACGTTATTCCACAGAGTTGTTCTCGGGGTTGTCTTGACCCGGCATTGTCGTCTCTCCCCCCACGTCTGCTCAGCCCCCTTCCGCTCGTTCATCGGGAACCTCGACTGCCGTAATCCCAGAGAACTAACTTATGCCTTAAGTCCTCGCCCCCAACAAAATAGAATGCGGCTCTCTTCCTTGAACTTTATTCGTTCATGCGAGATCCCCGGCCCCGGCCCCGCATGCTGCATGCATGGTGTGAGGGATCGCTGTCTAGGTAGCCGCTCGAGCACTGAGCTCTGGCATGCTCGTTTGTTGTTTACGTAGCCATGGCGGCTCGCTGCTCAGAGATGACGCCGTAATCCGGACAGAGGATTCCCGGGTTCCAGATCCGGGTCCGAGCCCGGGTCCGGAGCGGACCCCACAAAGCCGTCTTTCTCTGGGTTGTGCAGGCTGCTTTCTCACCTGGCCCTTTTTTTCTTCTTGTGCGTCGCATTGCCTTCCTTCTAAGAGGGCTTCGCCGCCGCAGCAGCAGCGACATTCTCCGCCTTGAGCTTGGCCAGCAGATCCTCCTTGGCCTTGAGGTCAGCGAGGATCTTCTTGCTCATGTCCTCGGCCTGCGCCTGCGCGTCCTCCAGCTTTCGTATCTCCACCGCCTCCGTCTCGAGGCTGAACGGCTGCCCGGGCCGGTTATGCGCCGGTATCATGGCCGAGCGCTCCCAGACGTCGTCGCTGTCGGCGGCCGGGGGCGGCGGCGGCGGCGCTCGCGCCGTTCCCTTGCCCTTTCCCTTGCCCTTGCCGCCGGTCGGCTTCCAGCCCTTGGGGATGGCGCCCTGGGTCAGGAGGTTGTAGAAGACTTCGTATGGTTCGTTGAAGAGCTGCTCCTCGTAGCTCCAGGAGCGGATCTCGCCGTTTGACGCGACCATGGCCTGCTTCTCCTCCTCGTTCCTCCCGTATGGGTGCAGGCGCAGGTAGTGGTAAAGAGTCTGAGGCTTCTCGCCCGAGTCGTTGACATAGTAGAGCTTGATCGTGATATCGAATTCACCCCAGCCCGTCTCGTTCACGACGAATGGCTTTCCGGGCTCCCCTTCCATCACTGTTTGTTTTTTGAAATTAGATTTTCGACCAGTTGTCAATACAGTTGTGGGCCGTACGTACTTCGCACATAGTTCGGGATGGATTCGTGAAGCTTGAATTGCACGCGTCGCAGCCAGTACGTGATGTCGGTGTCATCGAGGCCCTTTACAAAGACTTGCCATGAGTGCGTGTGGTTGTCCGGGACGCCGGCTGGACGCGGGTTGGTCTCTGAGAATGGTTTCGCCGTGCTTCCAACGATGAAGGGTCGTCGAATCTGCGTCAGCTTGACGCGCTTGCCGAGTTGATTCTGTGGCGCCATGATGTTCTAATAGAGTTGCTTGATTGCACCTATATTGGATGCAGCATGCGCCAGCGCAATCAAGAAAAGCACGCGGCGGCCGTCGGCTGTTGATTTAATCGCAAAGTGACGATGATGTTGGGAACGTGCTTTCCACATTCGAGAAGAATTTAGCCGGGGGGCAGCTAGCTCCTCAGCCTCGCAGGGATCTTGATGGTGCGCCACATCAGAATGAGCCAATAGTTGCTCTGCGATGGATGCAAGCCACGAACTGGTCCATAGCCTCGAGGACTGACGATGATTTCATCGATTTCACTCCCGCATCGGAGGGGGTTCTTGGATGGCGTTGAGATTTCGCCGAGACATGTCCTGAGGACTCAATTGACATGCACCGACTTCTACTCTTTTTATTCCATTTGGACCTTGACTAAACAAACCCTCCTCTCATAATATCTACAACTTGGCTCCTGGCGAAGCTCATCCTTAGCTCAGACGTAACCTGACATCACACCACTTCTCACACCAAACACCATCATGTCTGCCGCAAAGAAGCTCGTCGTATGTGGAGGAACCGGTTTCCTAGGCTCCCGGATCTGCAAGCACGCCGTAGCTCGAGGCTGGGACGTGACCTCCATCAGGTAACAAAACAATCTCCTAAACAGCTCACTCTCACTTTGATCAGAGAAGCTCATCTCGTCTCTCATAAAAAGCCGTTCCGGAGACCCCCGATGGGACACAGTCACTTCCTCGCCATCCCCTCCGCCTTGGGCGCACAAGGTCAGCTGGGAGCGCGGCGACATTCTCCGCCCGGCGACGTACGCTCCGCTCCTCAACGGCGCCGACTTTGTCGTCCACAGCATGGGCATCCTCCTCGAGGCCGACTACAAGGGCGTCATCTCGGGCAAGGAGTCGCCCGTCTCGGGCCTCCAGAAGGCCTTTGCGCCCGTCCGCGACCGCGGCGTGAACCCGTTGGAGCGGGGCCAGGGCGAGGACATTAAGCCCTCCAACCCAAAGGACCAGTTCTCGTACGAAATCATGAACCGCGACAGCGCCGTGACGCTGGCCAAGCACGCCGCCGCCGCAGAGGTGGGCTCCTTCTGCTACATCTCGGCTGCTGGGGGTGCGCCCGTGCTTCCGCAGCGCTACATCAAGACCAAACGGGAGGCCGAGGTCACCATCGCCAACAAGTTCCCCGAGCTGAGAGGCCTCTTCGTCCGGCCGTCGTTCATGTTCGACAGCTCGAGGCCCGTCACGGTGCCGCTGGCTGCTATGGTCGGCCTCGGCACTGCCTTCAACGGCCTCACCGGCCACTACTTCAACACCTTCATGGGCGCCGCGGGTGTCAAGCCGCTCAAGGTTGAGACGGTTGCTGAGGCTGTGGTTGAGGCGCTGAGTGATGAGACCGTCAAGGGCGCCCTCGACCTGCCCGAGATTGAGGAGCTCGCAAACAAGGCTTGGAGGAAAACAATGTTGTAGGAGGATTTGTGATGCTTTGCCCTCTCCCCCAAAAAAGGACATCAACGTTAGACTGTATAATACCGGCCCTCCCTCGGAGGACTAAAGGCAAAATCTATGTATGGGCCCGATTTCCCTCATATCATCGTTCCTCGTTCAAAGCTGTCCCTTATCTCAGCGGTATACTTGTCGTAGAACCGCGAGAGCTTCTGGTTGAACTGCTTGTTCTTCTCGTTGATGTATGTCACGTCGCCCTCGTCGCCATTCTTGGCCATCCTCTCCTTTCTCTTCTTCAGCCTGTTCTCCTCGGCTCGCTTTAGATCATCCACCAAGCGATCCACCGCCGCCTTGTCGGGTCTGTTCTGCGCAAATGTCGTAGAGTCTGCGGTCGAGTAGAAGGATCCGTCCTTGTCCACCGCGATCAGTTCACCGTCTTCCGTCTCCACGATATCCAAGCCGCCTGCTGCTGCTGCCTTCTCGATAGCGGCATCTCTGTCCTTTGCATACTTCTCCATGTCGGGAGTGATATTCTTGAGTTGCCGCTTGTATATCTTGTTGCTCTCTTGCGCCTCGTCCGCAAAGGCGTTGTTGTCGCGACGGGCCGCCTTCTTCTTGAGGCGCTTGTCCCATCTCTCACTCTCATCGACGGTCCAGTCCCACGCCCGCTTGCGCTCAAAGTCCTCGCCCGACTCCTCAACGTCCGCCTTGAGCAGCTTGTGTGACGCGATGGCATGTTTTCGGTGCAGGGCAGTGAGCTGGCTGGGATCGGTGGCCAACCGCTGGGATTCGAGAGTCGCCTCCTTCAGGTTCGTCTCGGCTGAAGTCTTCGCTCGAGCTTTGAGAGCTTGGAATCGGGCCTTGCGCGCTTCAGCGGCCTTCGTGGGGGAGTCCATGGCTGAATTTTTGTCCAAGAAACTGGTTTTCTTTGCTTTGCTTTCCTTGATCAAAGTTTGGTGGTTCATATCATGAGAGAAGCCTAAGCCCAAGCCTCTGGCAATCAGCTCTTTCTGCCCACGCCCACCGCCTTCTTCATCTAGTTAAGTGGGGAATCAGGTGCAGACAGCCACCACCAGCGGTGCATGCAAAAGTTGAAATCCACGCATTGATTGCGCTAAATCAAATTGATCGCGGATTATAGAAAGGGGATTAATTGCGCTGAATTAAGTCTTGCGCTAAATTAAATCGGTTTCGGCGAACTAAATCGGTTGCGCTGAATTAATAAATCGATTGTGCTGAAGAAGGCCCCTCCTTCTCACAGCTGTGCCGATCAGTTGCCGGTAGCGCCCTCCACTTCCCCGGATCTTCTTTCAGCCTGCAAAGTGGACATGGGGCGATAAAAAAGAACGCACACAACAGCCACCTTGCACAAGACCGGAGCGATCCTTCGCCTTAGATTTACTTGTGTCGGGGATTCTTTATTTTTGTCACCTTTCATGCGGTGGCCGCTAATCCCCCCGACGAAATCGGGTCGTTGGGGCACCACCTGCCTGAAAGAACGCCTGTAACCCTTCAACCAAACCAAACTGGGAGCCTGATGATAGTGCATGGCTGGTGAAGGAGGGGGCGCCTTCCCAAGGGCGTCGAGAGTATCCTCGGATGTTGCGTGCTGCGGGGGAAGGAAGGAGTAACACGGCACGGCGTTGCAATCCAATTTCGACTCCTCCTCATCGTCGCGCTCTTGGTTCCCACTTCCATTGCACCACCCTGTCCCTCTTTCAACGTCTCAGTCCTCTCATTCGCTCTGTAGGTAATCAGCAGTGTATTTCCTTCTGCAGACTCTTGCGACTTCCCTTTCCGCACTGCAACGTGTTCCGCGCCATCAAGTCTGTCCCGTCACCCTCACCAAAATGATGCGCTCAACCGTTCCTCGAAGGGCGCAAGCCCGCCAAAAGATGTTCGTTCGCAACATGGACAAGAATGGAGAGATTTACTACACTCTCGACCGATGGGGCTATGCGAAGCCCAAAGTCCCAAAGGACCACGAACTCTTCCAAATCAACGACCTTCTACTCGACCTCGACGACATGGACAGCAGGCACGTGCGGCCATCTACCGAAGAGGATGAAGAACAAATGCTCAAAAGATGGTCTGTGGATCGGAAGCGACGGGGAATCGAGAACCGACTGGAACAACTAAAGAAAGAGGTGGATTGGTCACGACAAAAGGTTTTCGAGATATCCTCAAAACCTATCAATATATGGCGCCTTGGGAGCCATGACATTCTCTCGGCGGCCCTCAGAGGACTCGCAACATCAGCTCCGCTGGTTGACTCCTTGGGACATCAACAAGGATCCGCAAGTGTTTTGACGAGCGAGACACCGAGTCCGCGCCTACAGCACGCCGCGCTCTCCACAATCTGTTTACAAAATGGCATTTCAGAGCGCGCCCTAGCGAACGACGAACTACTCCTACGCTGGTTACAGCTCCGGCACCAAACAGCACAGTCGGAACGGCACATGCCCGGGCCGGCGCCGTCCCCGGCTCAGTTCACAAAAGCGTTGCAAGAACAGGATTCCGTCGCCGGCATTCGCAGGCTAATATCTCAATCTCTATCGAGTGGGCTCGACGTCGCTCCTTTTCACGAGAGCCTCTGCCAAAGGCAAGGCCCCAACCTATCTTCCGAGGTCCGACACGCATGCGCGAATATCTTGAACAAAAGTCAGGAGAAAAACGCGACTTGTCATGACCTTGTGGCTTTCCTTGGCAATCTTGGCCAAAGACTGTCGCCGAATGGGGTCCACATCGGAGCACCGTTATGCGGGCTGGGGCTGAGGCTTTCAGCTGAAATTTGCAAACCCGAGGCCACCATGCAATTCCTCAATGTTGGCTTCATGAATGGTTACTGGACTGGTAAAGAAGATGAAGGAATTGGCGATGTGATCTTCACGTTGCAAAAGTACTCGGAATATCTCGACACCCCATCAAGATCAGAGCTTCTAGATGTGTATGACTGCCAAACGATCCTGATGCTGTTGACGGGAGTTTGCGACAACGGCGAACTTGCACAAGAATCGATTCGATCTCTCGCTCTTCATTTCCTCGGGTCATCGACCGCGGGGCTTGAAGTCTATAGAGCTTACATAGGCCTGCTGGGCCAGCTGGGCGCGGTGGCATCGCTGTGGCAAGAGTCGCGTCTATCCGAGGCCAGGCTTGGAGAAGGGGCTAGAGACGGAAAGCTACCTCTATCGGAGGCTACTCTCGTTTCCGAAGCTTTCGAGTCCGCAATTAGAGCCGCGCTCTCAGTTGTGGCTCTCCGCAGCGATGCAGTTCCGATGGGGCACGACTTGGCCGGCTGTGCCACGCTGGACCTGGAATCCATCGAGATGCAGGACCACGATGCCCGGCTCGGCTACCAGCAGGAAGAAGTGCGGCCTCTGCGAGAATTTGCGGTCGGCGAAATCCGTGCGGCGCTAGATCTCCCACTTAATGGGTGGCTGGAGGCAGTACGGCGCCTGGCTCAATGAATTACCTGCTGAGGCTGACTCGACGGGTGAGAAGGGCGCCTCTTGAAGCCAGGGGTGAAATGTGGTACGGATTACGGATACCTAGATTCTGATACAGCTCTGCATGATACCGGTCAGCAGGACCGTTCCTCACAACAAGCATCATCGATGTGACATTGCCCGCTGGATGGGGGCTTACATCTCCTGTGAATGACGACGAGGACGCAACCACCTCGAGAGACGAAATCCGGGTCCCTCGGTCGCGAGGTCGTTGATGAACTCTGAGCTCACAGCAAGCCAGCAAGCATGTCGGGGCAAAAAGCAGGAAATCCCAACCAGGAGCCCATCCTGCCATGTAGGTGGCCGTGGGTGGGTGCATTCCCATTCAGCCCTGCGAGCTTCTCCGGGTTAGCACAGCGGCATTGGCTCTGGTCGAGCCTCGGAGCTGGAGCTGAAAGCCACGCCCGCAGCTCGCGATTGGAAGGTTCCCATCGTGTTGGGTTCCCTAGCTGCGTCCGGCCCCCATGCTTGTACGAATCATGGTTGGCCCCGACTGGACTAGCAACCCAAGCCCGTACAACCAGCAAGTCCCGTCTCGTCTCACCACACAGACGGACCACGGTCGCCCCCCCAGTAGGAACTTCGGGAGTCGTCCAATCCTCCTCGATGGCGTCCGCAGCCCCCGACCTCTGGCTCTCGTCTGGATTCCAAGGCCGGGCGCGTGGTGAGTTGTCTGTCTGGCGGTGCTCTTCCACACTGTGGGCCTCCCATCCAAAGGTGTCGGGGGCGGCGGGAGTCTGGCGGGAGGGAGTCTGGACCATGCGCAGGGTCAGCCCCGGATGCCGTCTCCGCCACTTCATCTGCCGTTGCGCTCCCTCCCCCCTGCCCGCGGCCCTAGCCTGGGTGCCTGCCTGCGTCTGCTTGTCGAAACGGGTTTCAACTCGCAGCCTTTTCTTCTCGTCATCATCTACGGAACACATTCCTGTGCCTGCCGCGACGATTGTCCCAGCCGACAACCTCTTCCATCCCGCCGCGAATTCGTAACCGACAAGTGGGCTTCGAGAGCATGTATGCAACGTCACGGTAAAACGCCATGATGTGGACCTCTTCCTCTCGAGCTGGCCAGGCTCGCGACCACCTCTTGATCCTGGCGGCGCTCTTGGCCTTGCACGCCAACGTCGCAGTTCAACAACGGGACCCCATATCAAACTTCTGTCGACGATGGGGTCATCAGAGTGCCGTGATTGACGACAAGCTGTATATTGGTGGAGGATTGGTGACATATAGTGGCGGCTCTGGAACACCAGAAAACATTTCGAGTATGTCAATCTACTTGTTTCTTGTTGCCCTCGGCTGCAAAACATGATTCATTATTCCACCACCAAGCCAAGCACCCCGTCGTGTTAACCCGCGAAAACTAGACCCATACCTGATATACCATGATCTGGCCGACGTTTCCAAGTCAGGCATGCCGCCACCGTATGCCAACTTAAGCAAGAATTCAAGCGTTCCAGATGTCAGTGGTGGCATCTTTTGGCCTGATGATGTGAACAAGCGCATCTATCTTTTTGGCGGCGAGTTTTACGACGAGACTCCTTGGGAATTCAGCCTCTACGCCTACGATATCATCAATGACCAGTGGGACAACTTTGGGTCCCCCAGATCGAACGATATTGTTGGCCTCAGCTACGGTGCCGGCGTATCTATCCCAAGTCGTGGGGAGGCCTATTACTACGGCGGGTGGATGAACAATGCAACCGATCCTGACTGGGGAGGTGGCCCCGGAATACCGACGTCTTACCTGCTCCGATATGAGATGGACTCGAACAGCTGGACCAACGGCACGGGCCCCGACGATGTGGGACGAGCGGAGGGTGTCATGGTCTATATCCCAGCGGGAGATGGAGGCCTGCTTGTGTACTTTGGGGGGATCCGGTCGATGGCCAATGACGGCTGGGAAGCCCAGCCGATGGACCAGATCATCCTCTACGACATCCTGAGCGGCAAGAGCTACTTCCAGAATGCAACGGGCGACGTTCCGGATTCGCGAAGACGCTTTTGCGCAGGGGCAACATGGGTGGATGACCAGTCTTCCTACAATATGTGTGTGGCCTCTTCCAAGTAAGAGTACTATACTAAACTGACGCGATTTCATAGCTACCTATACGGAGGTGCCGGTGAAGAGGAGGGCAGCGTCGGCTTCGACGACATCTACATCCTCTCCATACCCACGTTCACCTGGATCAAGATGTACCCTGCCGACAGCAACACCACGGGCGACTTTCCCCACCACAGCTTCACGTGTAACGTTGTCAATGAGGCACAGATGTTCGTACACGGTGGCTTCTTCCCGTTGAACGATGAATGTGACGTGCCGGATCAGTGGGGCCTGCACAACATGGATCTGGGCAGACAGAACAAGGACAATTCGCCATGGGCACTCTACGAGCCTGACAAGACGAAATACGTTGTCCCGACAGACGTCATCTCTGTTGTGGGAGGAAGCGAAGACGGCGGAGCAACCAAGACGGCACCGAAAGACGGGTTCAGCCATCAGGATCTGAGGGCCCTCCTGACCAGAAAGGCCTCGGCGGCCACAAGAGAACCTACACGGGATATTCCTGATGCGACTGAAACAGGAGATTCTGGATCTGGATCTGGCAGCAAACTCTCAACCGGGGCCATCGCCGGTATCGCGGTTGGCGGCTCTGTTGCGCTCATCGCTGCGTTGGTCGGCTGCTTCTGCTTCATCCGACGGTACCGGCACGGCCGCGGTCGTAATGGATCGCAGCAGCCGATGGCTCAACCATACGACTACCACCACCCCGCTCATCCCTCGGTCAGCTCAAACCAGTACTCCCCAGGTCCCTGGAGCCCACACTCAGCTAGCTTCGGCCCGTCGAGCCCTCCTCCCTTCCATTCCCGGCCGCAGACGGTGCAGCCCCATCAGGGCCCTCCAGTGGAGCTTCCTTCGGGAGATGTCGATGGCCATGTGTCGCCGTACACAGAACCCCTGTCCGGGGTAGAACCCAAGTACGACGCCCATGGAAACCTCTGGGTTCCTCAGGTGAGCATGATGCAAGCCCCGGACCACAGCCATTCGCCCGGGAGCCCTCAGCACTACGACGGGACGATGGGATCCAACTCATCCAAGGTTGAGCCAGTATACCTCCCATCCCGAACGCCGCAAGAACTGGCAACAGACAGACGAACTCCTCAGATCCCTGGGGAACCAGTACATCAGACATATTACCACCCGTAACGACGGGGGGTAGGTCAGCCGTTTGATGAAAAGAGAAATATAGGTTTTATTTTTTATATATGTTTGCAGCGGAATCGAGCCGGATGCTCAAACCCCTCCTTTACAGCGGATTTTACCAAGAGGGAGAAAACAAAAAGGGCAAGGAGTACTGGGACTGGGAAATGAATGGAATGATGGGTTTTCACAGCGAGCAGACATGTTGATTATTGGGCTTTTTCTGCCAATGGCTTGCACCCTCCTTTTGAGCCATGGTTGTTGGAATATATGTAATTAATGTATCTCTGCCACGAGGGTAGTGGCTCCTACCCCGAGTGGGGGAATTCTATTGGGATGATGGCTAGAGGCCGTCACGACGCCAAAGGCGGGTATGAAACTAGGCGCGCTGGATGGGGTTTCAGGTCGTTGTGTTTGTTAATAATAAGCCCACCGCCCAAGAGCTGATACTTCACGTGCGAGGTTCATGTCGATGACTACAGTCTACCAACCTCGCGTTGGAGGTACTGTTCCCAGAGAGCACAAGCCCCTCTTGAAACCGGCCCGGGCGCCTTTTTCCTTAGTGGTCAGATGCTGACGTTTCCAAAAAGCACCATCAGAAGAGGTCTCTTTGCCAGGCAGGCAGCCAGGCCAGGGCCGGCCGCTTCGGGGGGTGGTTGGTTGCGTCAGCTGCGTGGCTTGCTTCAGTTCAGCTGACTGGGGAGAATAAGCAGGACGACGCGTCCAAAGTGATGCTATTGCGTGTCCTCCTTGAGGGTTTGTCAAATATGCGATGGATGAATACGGACGGCATGGAAGTTTCGGCACGCAGCTTACACGGGAGGGGAGTGATGGAAAGGTGAGCATCCGAGGAGATCAAGGTGCGTCAGCTGCAGGAACGGCACAGGAATCAAGGTACAGACGTCGAGGATAAACCACCGGTAATACAGTCGTTGACACCATTGACACCGTGTATGGCGAGTCGGTCGGCGGTTGCCCCACGAACAGACGTCAACAGAGCCGCAGAGGATGATGCCATCGTGAAGAGTTTCCACTTGTGGGGGGGAGGGAAGGCTCCGGGGTACTGGGTCCTCATGGTTGTAGTAGTATCCATTACTGCCGTTGCAAATGCAGGTCGGGGATGGTCTGACGCACGCAAGGAGGAGCCCTGGGATCAAGGAGCCAGCGCTTGCTTGAATATGATGCCATTGCAGTGGCATATGGGCAGATGGGCCAGATTGCAAAGTTCAAGTGCCGAATCTAGCGCTGGGGGGGCTAGAGTATTTTATTTTGTCTATGCGAGAATAACGACTGAATGAGGTGCTGATCGACGTCTGGGTCAACAAGATCTGGGGTTTCCGTCTCCGGTACTTGTCATGATGCCCCATCAACCCATACACGGGCGGTGAAATACATGTCCCATGATGGACCATCTGAGACAGTGGCCTTATCGATTGGCTTGCCCTCCCCCCCATTGAGTTTTCTGTTTTCTTTCCCGTTGGCGCGTGCGCCCCTTTGATCGTCGCGTGGACGTTGGCTGGAGAGACGGGAAGGAATGTGGTGTGTGGAGGAATGCGGGATGGTTATCGGATGGGCAGCAAGGAAGGAGGTACGGATAGATTGGAGAGAGATAAGCGATCACGAGTCTGTTTACCCGGAACGGGCGATTCGCCTTGGGGGAAGAGAGATAGGGGGTTGCAAAAAAGACCCTGGAATTGTTGAAGCGCCGATAACCTTGCGTCATCTCAATCCCGTCCGCCAAGCAGCAAGGGGTTTTCCAGCTCAAACAGCAAGCGAGCAGAGGTCTATCCATCTGGGGTCTACGGATTACAGCTCTGGCACCATCTCTGCAGCATTTTGCATAGGTCTGGAACCCCCACTTGGGGATTTGCGGCTGGAACGGGCGTCTAGTCAGGTGCGCTATCAGGTGCGTGTCGATATGCGGCGAAGTTTCGAGGAGAATACCCGGCTGGCCTAGGTACCTGGCATGGGAGGGCTCGGGATGCCGAAAAGATAGATAGTGGCGTGTGGCAGGGGCAGGCAGGAAAGGGAAAAAAGGTGACATCGCCAACGTGGGAGGTTGTATCGAGTGGGGAAGCTGGGTGGTTGTTGATATGCACGACATGCGGGCTTGAGCGAGAGGGATGGACGCAGGCTTCTATTGGGTCTCGATAAGCTTGAAAGGGCATGGCGGTAGAAGTCGGGTTGTCCAGAATCGGGATATCCAAAGGTCGACCTTGTTGGTCTAGGACATAGCATGGACAGATCTACAGTCCTATACGGATACTCTTGTCTACTAACGTTGGACGCCCGGCCTCGTGACAAGACATGAGACATGACCTTGCTGGTTCTCGGCGTTTTAGTGCCATTGAGATTCTGGCGGGTGCAGCGCATCTAAGATCTACCTGATGGATTGACCAGACCACGTTTCCAGCTACTGTAAAGCCCATCTTGTTGATCATTATCAACCTTGGGGATGGCTCATTATGGTCAATCTCACCCGGGCTTTTTAGGCTGTGCTAAAAAAAAGGGCCGGGAGAAGAGCCTAGGCCCCCCATTGCCGGAAGCGAGGCCAGCCCTGCGCTGCGCCGTTGCTCATATCATATTCAGTTGCCGTTGTTTTCTTTCTTTTTACCCGGGATGGCTGTTAGCTGGACCATTAGCTGAACGAGTGGAGGGTGTCTCGTTGTGCGTGGGAGCAGAGATTGGCCATGAGTCGCCGGCCTCCCTCAACCCCCAACACCGAGTGTATCCGAGCCAAGCGAGGATCAATCATGATGATTAAGCGAGCGAGGACCAGCTTGACTGAGCGTGGGAGAACGATTGGCCCGTGTGCACAGATGATGTGATTTGAAGCCATGTCCATGACCATGACCATGACCACGAGCATCCATGGATCATGGATCTACGGATAGAAGGGAAGCCTAAGGGCCCGTTTGTGAGCCGCAACGCTACGAAGAAAGAGGAGGGAAAAGAGAAAATCTCTTTCTTCTTCGTCTTTCCTCACCATTGATGGCCATGGAGGGAGGGCCACGCCCCGCAATCTGGGTGAGTTCGTGGGCTGTTCTTGAGCCGCAAGTGGAGGATCAGCCACCCCTTCCATGTGTCCTTCATCAAGGTGCAGAGAGAGACGGGTCCCTGCGTGAGCTGGATGGCAGCTGAGGAAGAAGCGAATTGGGAGACAGGAATCCAGGGACAGTGGGTGACCTTGATGGGGGGGAGGAGTCCAGTTTTAGCACGAGTTCAACCGTGGACACGCTCTTTTAGCTGCACGGCCGTAGAAACGTGGCCGTGGTTCTGCGCTTTCGCTTGTCGATTTCACAATACCTACCCCGTCGGACTGATACCTGGTACGGGAAAATAAACGACCTCACGTCTGCCGGAGAGTCGCAGTCGCCTCCTCCCGCATCATATCATTCAAGGTCATCTGCCCCCCCCCCCGAGCTGCCAGCCGGAAATAAAATGCCCTTTGGTCTGGGCGAAACGCGCGTAGGAGTCAAAACCCTTGTCTGGGGTTCCATTGATCCTCATGAGGAGGAGGAGGAGGGGGGAGAAGTAGAAAATCACCCCCACGCTCAACCCTGATGATTCTCTGGCCCATGACCACACAGCACTGCCCTGCCCTGCCGTCGACAAGGTAAATACCCGAGTACGTACGTACGCAGTGATTGCTACAACGATATGATGCGTGCTCTTGCATCGCCATCCCTGGGAGAGCTACCTGGAGCTCTCCCACAAGGAACGAGTGATACGCTGAGGGACGGGCAACAAAAGAGTGAAGCCATGTCTGAAGCCGCTCAGAGATCAAGCACCTTGGAGATTGACTCGCGCAGGCTCCATCGACTCCATGAAATAGTATGTAGTCATCGCCGTCGGGCCGGTATCCCCTTTGGCTTTCTTTGAGCTTGGCTTTTCTGGGGCCGAGGTGCTGGTTGCTTGTTCCCCACCCGCTTAGACCAGAGAACCCCGCAAGCCAATCCGCTCCATCATGTCCTTGTTTGCTACCCTTTTGATGCGACCAAGCAATAATCCCGAGGAGCGAATGAGGGCAGCCCACGAGATGGGTCGAAAGAAGAGGGACGACGACGCAGTTGCTATGTAGAGAGAGAGAGAGAGAGAGAGAGAGAGAGAAAGATTGAGCGAGATTGAGGCCCGCAGACAGTCTTCCGATAACGAAGCAATCAAGTCGCCCGCGGCCCCCGAGTCGGAGCTGGCGCGGGGCCCTCGGTGGTTGAACGCCGTGCAGTCCATAAAGAGGGGGCGGGCAAGCCCGGCATGCACGGGCAAGCTATGGATGTATCGTGATGCAATAGTAAATCAGTGGAGATGACGATGGAGGCTTTTGAGGCGGTGGATGGTGCTACAGAGTGTCTCAACTGCACCATCTCGAACCAACAATTGCTGTGAGACCTTGTAGGTAGGTATGCTGCTAGCATGCACTGGGAGCACGGGCACCTTGTCGGCTCTTGATTTTCATCCACATGGGACTTCAGGATCCGATGGATCTTGGAGTGTCTACTCCGTATCCGTAGTCTGTAGTCTATCTTATCCACCGACTTGTCCGGTATTTGCTATATTAGTGCCAGGTTATATCCAAGACATCCATCGGTGGCACCATCCCAGGTCCCAAGTTTAGCACCAGGGAATGAAAATCCCTGCTCAACGACCTTCCACGGGTGGTCTATGCACACAAAGGCACACCCGCACGCGGGGAATTGATTTGATTTGATAGGCAGCCCGGCCGGCATGGCAGCGTATCACTTTTCTTTTCTTTTTTTTTTTCATTGCTTCTTCCTCGGGACTTTTCTCGCGTGCACCACCAAACTGGCCATCATCGAACGCAGACCAAAAAAAACATCGAATGGCAGATGCACATCATCAGACAATTTTCTTCTGTGACCGGCCCCTGAACTAAGCCAAAGGTAACTAATTAGCGGCCCCTCTTCCCGCGTATATACATGCGTGCAACGCACACTATCCGTCCATTCCTACACACACACACACACACCACACAACCACAAAAAAGGAACGTGACGGGCCGTAACGAAGCTTTCGGGAGGAACAAGAAATTTTAAGAACCTAAAATAATGTTGAGAGGGTGTGCGTTGGTCGAGAGAGAGAGAAAGGAAGCGGCTGGGAAGGGGGAGCTTGAAGTTTCGTTGCGTAATGATGTCGCAACGCCTGCAAGAATAGTAGGCCGCCAACAACAAGCTAGCGAAACGTGCTCGGCGGGCTGGATGAGACGAAGCTGCGGGAAGACAATTTAGTCTTCGGGGGCGCTTGTCGCTAACTTTTTTTTATTTTTATTTCTCTTTTTACCCTCGACATCTTTCCAGCGACTCTTTCGGCGAATGAGACGTTTAGCGACCTGCAGCAGAGGTGGTGCAGAAGGGACTTCCGGGGATGGGCCCCTGTGCCTGATTGCAGCAGCAGGTCCCACGGGTCCCCCCCTCCACTTCCCAAGTTGTGGTGGGCCACAGGCGGCAGATGGGGGGACATGTACCTTCCTGGGCTGGGCTAGGTACTCTGTAGGCAGGCGCATGCTGGGCTGCTGCTGCTTGCTGCTTGCTGCTTGTTGCTTGCTGCATCGTCACCAAAGGAGGCATTGTGCCAGAGCAGCGCGTCCCTATCGTCACCTGCCCACCATGACCGCCCGCTAAATCAAGTTCGCCCAGCTCTGCCGCCTATCTCTGTTATCGCTTATCAGCCATCCGAGCCACCATCACCAAGACGAACCCACCATCACCTGAACCCTTGAAAGATTGGAAACCTTGGGGCCGCGACCTGGGAAGACCCTTGGACAGGGCAATCGGGTTTGCGTAGACGCCCCCTCCCTCACAGGGAGGGATAGAGAGACTGACAGAGAGAGATGTGCCCACCCCTCCTCCCCCCGCCGCTTGTTGCGCTGCCTGTTGTGTGGGTGCGTCCCTGACATTCGTCCGTCCGTGATGCTAGCTCCGATCGGCCTGGGCGGAGAGAGACATGCAGAACGACGAGCGGCCTGCTCCTGCTGCTCGCCGCTGCGGTTTACTGGCTGATATGCGGCTGCACGGCGCAGCAGCTAGATTTCCCAGGGATCACCTCCTCTGCCCTCTACCTACTGCTCTGGCTTGCAGCATGGCTGGCTCATCATGGATGATGACGAGATGCGCCCTCCCGATTTCCCACAGTCACCATCGTGGTCCCCAAGATATACGCTACCTGCGTAGGGCGCTGGGTAGCCAACGCTACGCTACGCTGTTCTGACGGTTCCTTGCCGCTTTCAAGGTCGGATGGATGCGCAATCGACATGTACCTGGTTCGCACGTCTTGATTAATGCAAACCCCCCCCACGCCACCAGCATTTACCACTGTTGCGAGTCCCTGCTTGATACTACAGATACAAGAGACCTCCATTCCCCAGACCCCGTCTTTGATCAGAAGCGGCTGGACCTTGGTTTCTCCTCAAGCCTTTCTGAAAAAATCTTGATCTGAACGTTCGCGTTGCCTGGCCCCGAGGGTACTCAAGGGGATTGCCTGTCTGGCTTTCGTTATTTGCAAGATCCGGCTCATTCATCGCCGCCGCTCTCTCTCTCATTCCTTGGACGCCCAGGAATCAGCTATTGCCGCTGCTGATCGTTTGTGTAACGACGCCCGCGGACATCGTATCAGTCAGCGTGAGACACCCTCACGCTCACGCTCACACTCAGGAACCCTTCACCCGTGCACGTCCACGACACACTTCGCCCAGCACCCGCTCACGTTCAAGGCCTCACGTTCTCGCTCTGCCTCGCAACTGACACATCCCTCTCCACACCACGCCACGAGAAGGCAACGAATCCCCAACGGGGCCGAAGCCCACCAAGAGGGTCACAAGAAGTCGCCCATTTTTCGACAAGCCCATCATTGCAGCTTTCCTGCCTGTTGTTGGGACCTGTTCCTTGTCGGTGTCAGTCAGTCCCTGTCACGGCCCTGCAAGTCCCCTTGTCAGGACAAGCAGCCAACTGGGTACCCTGAGGGGATCCTCCACCTTGTCCACGCAGTCGCGCAATCCGATAGTCGCAGCTCGCAGTGTCGATTGCGGCGGGTCATTGGCCGGCTTGCTGCGGGCGTTCCATCTCCGCTTTCGGCTCCTAGCTCTCTCTTCAATCACGACAACCAAGCTCGAGTCACAGCAGCAGGTGAACAGGTACCCCAACATCGTACTTAAGACTCGCGTGCCCCGACTTCGCCCGCCTTGAATCTGGCAGCATCGAAGAATCCATAACTATCGATTGTATCTTGTTTGCCGCACGAGACGACGAGACATTGACCCAAACGCAATTCCTTCGTCCTACGTCTCTCCCCCCCTGCGCTCATCGAACCAACACTGCCTGCCAACAAGCGCTAACAACAGCGCCGCCTTTCGACTACGAGAGACTGCCCCGTCTCCTAAACCTCGACTTACACGACAGTTGGACGTCCGGCTCTGCAGTTCCCTGGCGTCTGCATTGGAAGTTGACGCTTAATTTAATCCCTACCGCTCACCATCGCGGCCGAACGAGACATCGCTCAGCCTCGACTCCACGTTTGCGGATCTCCATTATCGTGCCAGTCCCTGAACGGGTGACGCAACTTGGACTCTTTCTCCCGTCAGTGGATTCTTTGCTGGAGGAATTTTTCACATCATCGAGATCTGGAATTAGACCCGAGTCCCCAGGGCTTCCCCAACCCGATCTCGAGCCTAAAACAACCCATTGCGAAGCTCCCGCTCTTTGCTCGCCCATCCGGGATATCTCGACTGCGTCCACCCAGTGATTTTTTTTTGTCTCACTCGGCTCCAATCCCGCCCAACGTACTTTTCTCCTTCTGCGTCGATCCGCAGCCGTCACCGGGGAATTTATCATCCTGTCGTCCCTGCACATGCCCAAGCGCCCGCGGCCATAGTTTGCCACCCAAAATTACCCTGGTATCACACAAGTTCTCGAGATTTTCCAGACACGGTCAAGCACGAGAAAAAATTTGCAACCGTTTTTCTACCGTGCCCCCTTCTTGATCAAATCAGGGAGAGAGGGGAGCTTTGCAGCCTAGCCACGACGATAAGGCCCCCCGCAGTCGAACCACACTGAAAAGGGCGGCTTCCCACCCCGACCCCAGCGGCTCCAATTGCCTAAGGACTTGGTTCCCTCCAGATTTTCAGGGCCGTTCCAAGTACACTCGTCTAGTTACTCTGTACCCCAACGGCCTCATATCATATCACCCTACCCCCCCTTCCTGCGGACCCATTGCGGTCGTCTTTTTTTCAATCTTTTCTTCCCTTCCCTTCTCTTCCTCCCATTCAATTCACACACGATGCACCACGGCCGGAAAAAGTCTGGCCACGGTCTGCCCAACACTTCTTCAACCGACGTGCGGAAAGCCGTTACCGCGACCGAGCCCAAGTACAAGCGGCCCACCATGACTCGGCGGCACACTCCTCAAAAACTCGGCCGCAGTCAACGCGAGCGTGAGCGAGAAAGGACAGAGTCTTGGGAAGACGAGAGGGAGAGCTTCCCGCAATACTGGTACGTCTCACGTCATCATCGCTGGGATATCCTTCCTTGAGCTTTCCGGATTTGGTTGTTGTCGTGACGGTTCCTTGCTTTTTGCCCTGGCGATTTGCGCTGCCGTCACCCCCAGAACCAAGCCACTGGAGCCAGAAAGACCCGAGGTCCGGATGACAACGGGATCCCCTGTGCATATCCCAACAAACGGAGTCGAACAGTGTGCTGACTTGATCCCTCGCGATAGCATGACCTGCGAAAAGCAATTCATCCCTCATGATGACATGTTCCTGTACTGCTCCGATAGGTATGTTACAAAATCCGCTCGGCGGTGGATCTCTTACGGAATCCCCGTGAGTCCCAGGACCATGATGCTAATTATATCGCTCCAGTTGCCGGAGGGTTGATCAGACGGCGACGTCACAATCTGCCTCGTCTGTTCGCCATTACGCGTCGGCAAACTACCCATTCTACTCAGCGGGCAATCCTGAGCCCAGAGACATCATCCCACGGGCGTCGCCCTCGCGGCCCAGCTCGATGCTCTTGAGCTCCCCGCCGGCGACTCCTGGCACCGGAGCTGCGGCTTACCAACACACTTCGGCCGTCTCGGCACTCCGGTCTCTCAATGTCCGGCCTCCGAGCCCTCCGTCGCCCACGGGCAGCTCGAGCAACCTGTGGCCCTTCAGTCGCAGTGCTGCGACCAGCCCGCACAGCTCGTACAGCCGACCGTCGGCGGCCTATTTTTCATCCACGTACGACGGGGCCTACTATGGTGCTGGCGGTGGAGCGTACACCTACGATGTGGCTTCGGGAGGAATGGACCGTCCGCTGCCATCTCGGCATCCCGGCGCGTACTCGCGACC
>JABFEP010001109.1:0-39038 GCA_013618265.1 Fusarium albidum
GACGACACCCGCCCGCCCCCTCGCAAGCCCACTAGCAGATCCAGAGACGACCCCAAGCCGAAGCGCTCCTCCAAGCACGCGCCGCAGGAGCAGTCCTCCAAGAAGCCCGTCTCGCGCCGCCGCGAGATCATCCCCGACAACCGGCGGCAGTACCGCGACCCGCGCTTCGACCCAGTTGTCGGCGGCGTCGCCCGCGTAGACGAGGACAAGGCTAGCAGGGCGTACGCCTTCCTCGACGAGTACCGCGACAAGGAGATGGCGGACCTCCGCGCCCAGATCAAGAAGACCAAGGACGCCGGCGTCAAGGAGGACCTCAAGCGCCAGCTGCAGTCGATCGAGTCCCGCAGGAAGGCCCGCAAGCGCAGGGAGGAGGAGGACTCGCTGCTCAAGGAGCACAGGAGGCGCGAGAAGGAGCTCGTCGCCCAGGGGAAGACGCCCTTCTACCTCAAGAAGAGCGAGCAGAAGAAGCAGCTGCTCGTGGACCGCTACGAGGGCATGAGCAAGGGCCAGGTCGACAGGGCCATCGAGAGAAAGAGGAAGAAGGTTGCCGGCAAGGAGAAGAAGGAGCTGGATTCCCTGCAGCGGGTGAGGTCGTGAGGGTGAGCTTTTCTAGATGCACTGTTTCTTGTCGGTGGTATCTTGATACCTGCTGCAACTGGGTCATTGTTCCCCAATACCCGAACTGAATTGAAAGAGATTGTAAATGATGCCCCTACTGGAGAAGCCCTGGTTTATTCCTCTATTGTTGTATATCCCCAAACTCCCTCTTGAGAATGGTCTAATGTTGGTGTTACATCCATACATAAATACTACAAGTTACATGGTACAATTGTTTACAGTCAGTTGCTAGACTCCCTCACGCCTGCCTCTGTATACCCCCCTTTCTGGAGAGCCTCTTCGAACATCTCTCTGCACCGCACCTTGCTGCCCAGCCGTGCGCACAGGAGGAACGCGCCGCTGAGCTTCCGGTGCAGGCTGTACGTCTCCTCGGGGGGAGGCGCCAGTCGCTCGTGGAGCATGACGGGGATGAGAGCCTTTACGCGCTCCGTGATGGTCTGGTCCTTGAAGTCGTACACCTCGGGCGCGGTGGCGAGGAAGGGCTCCGCGAGGGTGAGCACCGACTGCGTGTGCGCTTCGACCATGGTGCGGCTCTCGTGGCCCGTCAGGTAGCCGAGGCTCTCGGAGAGCTCCTTGACGGCCGGCTTGTCGGAGCGGGAGGCGGCGGCCAGGAGCCGGACGTACTGCCGGACAAAGGCGTCCGGGTACTCGCGCGAGGCGCCAAAGTCGAGCAGCTCGAGCCTGTCGAGGTCGGCGTTGTAGAGGAAGTTTGTCCAGTTGGGGTCCGTCTGCATGAAGCGGAACTCTGTGATCTCGCGGAGGCACAGGCGGAGGATCTGGGACCCGATCCAGTCCCGCTGCTCCTGCGTGAAGGACTTGACGCGCGTCACCCCCACGCCGTCCATGAAGTCCATGGTGAGCACCTGCTTGCCCGAGGCTTCGGGGTAGACGCTGGGGACGAGGAAGACGTCCTGCGACGGGCCGAGGAGCTCCTTATAGCGGCGGGCGCACTCGGCCTCGCGCTGGTAGTCGCACTCCCAGCCCAGCTCGAGCCGCGCGTTGTCGATGGTCTTGTTGAGGTACAGGCCCTTGGGCAGCAGCTTAGTCGCCGTGAGGAGGATGCTGAGGTTGTCTAGGTCCGAGTTGATCGAGTCGGCGACGCCGGGGAACTGGATCTTGACCGCGACGCGGTTACCGTTCTTGAGGACGGCCTTGTGCACCTGGCCGATCGATGCTGCCGCCATGGGCTTCTCCTCGAACTCGCTGAAGAGCTGTCGCCAGTCGGCACCGAGGTTCGCCACGAGGACTTGGTCACGCTGCCAGGCTGGCATGTAGTCGGCGCGATCCTGGACGCGCTGCAGGACCTCCTGGATGGGGGCCGGGAGCATCTTGGCGTCCTGGAAACTCATCATCTGGCCGATTTTCAGGGCGGCACCGCGCATGCGAGAGAGCCTCGCGACGAGGCGCTCCATGTTCTTCCCGCTCAAGAGAACAGACCCCTCGCCGCCGCCGCCGAAGGCTCGGCTGAAGCCCTCGGTCATTGCACCACCAAGCATACCCGCGGCGAGACCACTGTAGTTCCAGATCCGGCTGATGCGAGAAGATGGAACCCTTGATTCTCTGAGGGTGTATTTCGATGTCGGAGGCACCACAGGCTCGCCAACAACCTCCTTAGCAGCTTGAATAACCTCTTCGTCTATCTTCTTGGGCTCCGGCGTTGAAGGAGTGGCCGTCACTGGTCCAGGCGTGGCCGGTTGTTCTATAGGCCTTGTTTCAGCCTGAACCGAGGGCTTTTCGGATCTCTCCTCAGGCTCATGGGGCCTCTCCAGAGCTGTCTCGAAGCTCGGTTCCGGCCGGACAGGAGGCGGCCGGGGCCAATGCCGAAGAGGATGCTCCTTCACGGGACCCCCAGCCCCGGGGCGCGCAGGCGGAGCACCTGGCCTTCCCTGCTTCCGCAGAGAGTCTAGAATATGGGATCCTCTTGAGGTATGAAAGACATTGATATCGATTCCAGGTGGCAGGTCAAGCTCCTCCTCCTTTGCCGACTGTTGCTGCGGACTTGGCCTGAAACCCGGAATGGCGCCGTCAAATGGTGCTCTCTCAGTTCTTGTGGCCTCGCTTTTCACTTCTTGCGTTTGCACCCGTGCCCTTGGCGTCTCGCCCACAGCTTTCGTAGCTCGCGCAGCAGGCGCCTGCTGCTCTATCACAACCTTGTCGCTCGGGCTTGTACTCTCCGCAGCCTCCTGTGCCCCCTCCCCCGCATTATAAGTCCGCTGACCCCTCTGCCCGGCTCGGCTCCTCAGCGCCGCAGCGACACTTGACGTCCGGTTGTACGCGTCGAGCTGGCGGCCTCGGAGGGCAATGTGCTTGGCGGCGACGCCTCGGGAAGCACTGAGCACTGCGGCGAGGTCGATGGCGAAGTCGATGAACCTCATGAGGGCTTATACGGCCTCGCGTGATCGGGCGCGCATCGATCGAGGTGATTTTGGTCCTGTCCGGCGTGCTGGCGTTGGATGCCAGGTCTTGTTTGGCGGGTTGTTCTGGTTCGAGGGTGATTTTAAAAAAGTCTATGATCTAATCGATGGCTCATGCAACTAAGGGGGTTGCGATAGACCGACCATGATTGTACCTAGACAACCACGAATTGATCATCAGCCGAGAATGATTATGATATGTTTTGTCCTCATTTGATAAAATTAATCTATTCGTTTATGTCGTAAGCCATACTCTGGATCAAGGTTCAACTTGCATCGATCCTGAGTCTAATCAACCAACGCCGCAGTCACGCTTCTAACCTCTCGCCACTTGGGGAATGGAGCGTGATAAAAAATCTTAATGAATAGATGCCCAGGGGTTACTGGACGAAGTGACTCATTGCGACTGAGTGGAAGTGTGTGGTCGAGTGAGGAGATATCAGCCCTTCTTGGAGCTGGCTCTGCTCACAGATCTCAACAGCGAGCCCCTTGGAGTCATGGACTTAGGCTGTCCAAAGGAGCTCCCAGCCGAACCGCGGCCAGGCGTACCAATCTTGCTCCACAGTCTCTGCGCTGCCGGTGTCAGGCCGCTGGTGACCCGCGGGCTGCTAGGAAACTTGGGCACGGGCGTCGTGTCGACTTTCCCGGTAAGCCCGTTCTTGACAGACTCCTTCTTCGATTGCGCTATTCGATCCACCATGCGCTCGTGTAGGCTCTCTCTCTTTCGCTGCTCCTGGAGGCGGAAAGGGCTTGGGATCGCATCCCCTGAGCCGAGGTTGATGATAGGCACTGGGGAAGCTGGCTCGGGCTCGTCGTCCTCGTCATCGACAAAGGCGTATCCATTCACCCTCGGAGTCTCGCCTCCACCAACAAGACTGGAATCTTGGTCTCCTGGGCGGGGCTTGCCGGCAATGGCATCGCGTACAGACGACATCGTGGGAGAGGGTGGCCGCTGTGGGATGCGAGGTTGCGGCATTCTCGTGTTCTCATACGATATGGATTTTGGCGCCATTCGGGAGGCCTCTTCAGCTTTCTGGGCGACGGTCACAACTTCATCTCCCACTCCGTCGGGCCCAAACATCAGGCTGTTCTTGGGGTCGGATTTCCAGGTATCAGGCCGCGCAGGACGGTTGTCCCTGTCCTTGATAGCTAGGCGATCCCTTTTGTAGCCATCGTCTATGAGGCTTCGTGTCTGGCCTAGTCTGTCCTCCACCTCCTTTTGCTTGATCATCTGCTTTGAAGGCAGTTTGTTGCCACGCCAGAGCCAGGCATACCTATCGGCCTTCTTCTGGTTCTGCTTGTCAACGAGCTTATAGAAGCTCTCGTTGTCTTCGCTTGTGTATGTTTCCTGAAACCTGGAGAGGGTCATATTGGTGTTGAGCCGTGGCTGTTGTTGAGCAGCAGTAGATGCGACCGAGGCCGGCGTGTCTGCTCCACACGCTGAAGGGGTGCGGTCTCTGGAAACGAAGGGTCTGGACTGAGATGGCAGGGGCGCCTTTTGGCGCCCAGGAGTCATGACATGCTGCAACCTTCGACCAGCGCTTGAGATCCAGGCAGTATCTTTAGACTCCAGAGCATCCAAGTACTCTTGCTGGGTTTCCGTCTCCAATAGCCCAGGAAAGAAGTCGCGGGCGATGATCTGGGACAGAGTCTCTGTGTAGGTATCCTCGTCGAGAACCTGCTTAGGACGCTTGATTTTCTTGGCCGGAGGAGGCGGAGGCATCAAGTCAGTATCAGTCCGCTTGCGAACCAGGGCGCTGGAGGCGCCTGCAGCTGAGGATGGCGGTTCCATGGTGACACTGCGTCGGCGCCTGACGCGCGCTTGTGGAAAAGATGCTCTTTGTAATTATGGGTCCGTGTCTCTACGCCCTGGGTGTTTTGATTTGAAAGAAAAGCGCGATGTCTTCTGCGTGGTGGAAAGGTTGTCGTTACAGTCGCACATCTCCTTGACAGTCCAGGTGCCCAAGAAGCCTCGACTTTAGTGGGGCCGGCATCATATAACTTCCGCTTTAGCATATGCAACTAAGCGATCTCCGATTCGGATCCTGTCTGCCTGTGTGGCGATTGATAAAGACGGCCCTGGCTCTTGAAGGCTGCTCACGCTCGAGGTTACTGGCCCAGGGCAAGCAGAGATGTAGGCTTGCAGGGGCTCGGAGGGCGCACAGCTGCCTATTGAGGCCGTCAGAATCTCCAAAGCCCCTGTAACCCTGTCCCTCAAGCCCCTCCAAGCCCCCGCCGTTTAACGCGGAGAGGTACCTAGGTATGGACGCAATGACGCCGGCAACGGGGCCTGGAAGCTTCTCCCCGTCCCGCTCCACCAAAAAGCCTCCCGCCAACGATCTCCAAAAGTTCTTTGCCCTCCCTCACATCGTGGAACCAGGACTCGCCCTCCCTTGGTAAAACCCGCCAGTTCCCCCCCAACCTGTCCTTTTTGGTGTATAAGACGGTTGTACGTTCAAATCTTGAGGACTTGCGAAAGGGCCAATCTTCTTTTTGGCGACATATCTCGGCCGTTGCAGCTGCCCTCGGCGCAACATCACGAATATCGAGTCTCCGAGGCTGCGCCAACTCTACCCCGTCCGATAACCTCACCTCGACGAGCGATCCACAGACCCCGTCAACATGTCGCAAACGGCTGTTGATCTCAAGAATCAGGGGAACAAGGCCTTTAGCACCGGCGACTTCCCTACCGCCATCGAGTTCTACACCAAGGCTATCAAGGCGAACGACAAGGAGCCTCTCTTCTACACCAATCGAGCGCAGGTTCGTGCCCGAAATGACTTACATATGGGCTTTCCCCAGAGCTAGCCGCTGACCTCTTGGCTCTTCTGGGCTTTAGGCGTATATCAAGACCGAAGCCTACGGATATGCCATCGCCGACGCCACCACGGCCATCGACCTCAACCCCAAGCTCGTCAAGGTTTGCCACGCCCTTGAAATTTATGCTCATTGAGACGGAAGGGATTAGGCTGTTCTAACCTGCATAGGCTTACTTCCGACGAGGTCTAGCAAAGACTGCGATCCTGCGACCCAAGGAGGCCGTCAGCGACTTCAAGGAGTGCATCGTCCTCGACCCCAACAATAAGGACGCAAGACTCAAGTTGGAGGAATGCAAGAAGATCGTTCGACAGCTGGCGTTCTTCGCTGCAATTGAGGTTGGTGACGAGCCGTCAGCGGCCGAGGGTCTCGATTTGGACTCCATGGTTGTCGAGTCGACCTACGACGGAGTGCGACTAGGTGACGAGATGACCCAGGAGTTCATTGACGACATGACTGAGCGATTCAAGAATGGCAAGAAGATCCACCGCAAATATGTCTATCAGATCATCATTGCCATCAAGAAACTTGTCTATGACGAGCCGACCATGGTCGAGGTTGACATCCCTGAGGATGTCCAACTCACCGTCTGCGGTGACACCCACGGTAAGAGGCACTGGCTTTGGCGGGAATTATTTCTAGCTGACTTTGCTTTATAGGCCAGTACTTTGATCTCATGGAGTTGTTCCGTCGCAATGGAACCCCTGACGACAAGCACTGGTATCTGTTTAACGGCGACTTCGTAGACCGGGGTTCTTGGTCAACTGAGATTGCCCTGCTCCTCTACGCGTACAAGTGGCTGCGACCCAACAACTTCTTCCTGAACCGTGGAAATCACGAGACAGACGACATGAACCGCGCCTACGGCTTTGAGGGCGAGTGCAAGGCCAAGTACAACGAGAGGTGAGAATCTGCGACTGTCACATGACACCCCCCTCAGTACTGACCGAGGACATAGGGTCTTCAAGCTGTTTTCCGAGAGCTTCTCTGCTCTGGCGCTGGCTACCCTTATTGGCAAGAAGTACCTGGTGCTCCACGGAGGCCTGTTCTCGGACGACAACGTCACCCTTGACGACATTCGAAAACTGAACCGACACAACCAGCGACAACCAGGTCAGGCTGGCCTGATGATGGAGATGCTTTGGACCGACCCCCAGGAGGAGAATGGCCGCGGTCCCAGCAAGCGCGGTGTCGGTATGCAGTTCGGACCCGATATTACCAAGAAGTTTTGCGAGAAGAACGGACTCGAAGCCGTTATCCGCAGCCACGAAGTTCGAATGGATGGTTATGAAGTTCAGCACGACGGCCGTTGTATTACCGGTATGCGATTCTGACTTTGTTTCATCTGCTTGGTTGCTGACTCTTCTCTTCCAGTCTTCTCCGCTCCCCGATACTGCGACTCGACGGAGAACAGGGGTGCCTACATCAACATCGGTCCCGACTACAAGCTCAAGTTTGAGCAATTCGATGCCGTGCCGCACCCTGATATCAAGCCCATGGTATGTTTTGGCAAATGGCGTCCGTAATCGTTTTGAACGTTCCCAGCTGACAAGGATATCGCAGGCCTATGCTCAAAGCTCGCTCATGTCTTCTCTGATGTAAAGACGCAGTAGAAGTTGATGTTGGAATATGTTTGAGGGCGTAGTTAGGTCTCGGGCGTCTGGAAATGGTGCATTTGCAGGGCAGGCCGATGGGAATGTACATTGCATACATTTATACCCCATCTAGATGATAAAACACGAGCACATGTAGTTGCAGCATGACTTGTGTGTGCGGAAGCGTTTGGAGCTGTCAGGCATTCCACAACCGATCCTGGCCCTCTGTCCCGACCATGGCACCAAGCCAGTCGGCGCACTGTCGTATCCGGAGGCTAACTTGGACGCCGTTGTCCCTGGTGCCCGGCCACGCCGTGATGGCGGCGGAGAATGACCCAAGGTCCGGCCGCGGCACCCGCACCCACGCGTGGTTGCCCTCGACCATGAGGATGTCGAGCGGGATGGCCACGCCCGTGATGCCCAGGAACTGGCGGAGCGCAGCCGTGCAGTAGCTCTTGACCAGCAGATTGTCGAGAGCAGTGGACGACGTGTTGTTGCTGTTGTTGTTGGCCAGGTCGTCCGTGACGAGCTCCAGATGTGCGTACGAGAACGGGGGTTCTCTGACGGTGCAGGTGAGAATGTCGTAGGATTTTTCCAGGTCCTTTTGCTGGAATATGGATTTTTGAGTCTGCTGGCTCGCGTCCTTGGCCATCTCGCTTGATCCCATTGAACTCGATGAGCTGGATTTCCTAATTTTTTTGTTATCCTTTCTTAATATTACGTGATGCCAATAAGGTTGTGAGTGCAAATCGGTGGCTGTTAAACTTTCAATTGGCAGATGTTGCGCTTGATGCATAAATCGCTTAGACGCATTGAACCTTGCTTTGAGCTTCCTTTCATCCTTTTGTCTGTCGCCGCGAAGAAACGTCATTAAAACCACCTCGCCCTTCGCCCTCTTCAAGACGACCAAAAAATCTCCATCTCCGATTCTCTTCGCAACTCCACCTCGAAGCCATGTCGTCAAATTTCGTCGCGCCCGGCCAGCAGCGCTACCTGCGCGCCTGCATGGTCTGCTCCGTCGTCATGACCTACAACGTAAAGTCTTCCAAACCCATTCCCGAGGTGGTATATATCCATCTCGGCTTCGACAGTTCTTGCTGACACGTCATCAAGCGGTTCCGCGACGAAGGCTGCCCCAACTGCGACGAGTTCCTCCACCTCGCCGGCTCCCAGGACAACATCGAGAGCTGCACATCCCAGGTCTTTGAGGGCGTCATCACGCTCGCCAACCCTGCGGTCTCGTGGATCGCCAAGTGGCAGCGCCTCGACGGGTACGTGCCCGGCATGTACGCCATCAAGGTCTCGGGACAGCTGCCTGATGAGATCCGCTCGACGCTGGAGGACGAGTACAGGATACAGTACATCCCGTGAGTGGACACCAACGAACGATACGAGATTCTTTATTTTGCTGACAATGGACTTTTTTCTCTGGTTATAGGCGCGATGGTACAGAAACAGAGACGGACGCCTAGAAAGGGTTCTAGCTCTGATTTCTTGTGCTGTTTGGCGAATATGGCGTTGGTGGAACCAGGATAGCAGTGATTCGGGAGGCGAAGGGAACCCATTTATCATCATCATTATTCAAGACGAATTGTCGTTGTGGTATCTATGAATAGACAAATCAAGCCAAAAACGCCCCGAGATTTTTCTGAATCTCTTGTCTGCATACTCACTCCCTAACCTTGAAACGCCTTTGTCGAAACCGCCCTGTTTGGATCGATATACTCCGTAGTCTGGAGTGATGAATCAGCTGTTTTTCTGCTTCTTGCCAGAGCCCATGGCGAAACTGAAACCAGCTGATTGCCGTGACCGTTTCCTCTCCATCTCTTCCTTCATAATGCGTTCCGCTTCGCTCATCTTTTTGGGCTGCTCTATCTTGGCAGGCTTCTTCGCGCCAGACGACAGGGCGTTTTTCTTGGCCTGAGCAAACACGTTCTTGGCCTGGGGTTTGCCACCGAGCTTCATCGAAACGCCGCCGAAACCGCTGAGCTTCGGAGGTGCCGCACCGACCTCCTTTCCCTTGTCTGCGTTGCTCGATGGTTCTGTGTCTGAGGCGGAGGCTGCCTCTGGCGTGGGGCTCTCGGATGAACTCGCCGCGGGAGCAGCGGGCTTTGCGCCAAACGACAGCTTGATCTTTTCGCCTTCCTCCCTCTTGAGCTCGCGAGCCTCCGGGTCCTCTTCTTTATCGTCGTCGCGATCACCGGCGGCTGCCTGGGCGCGCTTGATCTGCTCGCGTATCATGCGCTGCTCGAGCTCCTCGTTGCCCTGGTCCTGCGCCTCCTTCCGCCTCAAGGCCTCCTGCCGCCGCAGCGCCTCGGGTGATTTGTCGATCCACGAGATGTGGACGCCCTTCTCGTTTTCCTCGACCCGGCAGATGCCCTCGCGACCCAGGTGCTTGGCAAACTCGGTGAGCGACGACCACTTTGTGGAGTTCATGTGGATGTGCTCCTTGTTGGCGATGTATTCCTGGTAGAAGTGGTTGATCTGGACTTGCTTCTCGCCGTGGCCGGTCCTCAGAAGGAGCATGAAGTCGCGCATGAACTGGTTGCTGAAGTCGTTGATGAACTTCTTGGGGTCCTCGCCGACGATGAGCATCTGCCGGACGTGGCTCTCGGACTGGGTGTGCATCTTGAACCCGTTGGCATCTCGACACTGCTTCTCGCAGACCTGGCAGTACCACCGTAGGCGCTGCAGGCCCTTCGACTTCATGCGGTTCGCGACATATTTCGTGGACCCGACCTCGGCTTTGGGCATTTTGGCGATGTTGATGATGTTTGGAGGAGAGTTTGAGGAGCCTACCCGAAGGCAAGTGGTTAGGGATTAAGAGGTGTGGGGCCTACAGCCAGCGGGAATTAGAAGTAAGCAGCCGAAGCAGTGGCCGAGGGAAAATGAATTGCAAGTTAAAGTTGCCTAAGATATTCTGGAAGATGAAAAAAGAATCAACATGATTAATTTAGTAGTAATTTTGAAGATTTTATCCCAGGTTATCGTAATGAAGAACACGAAGCCACTGCCGTAGCTGTCCCTCCACCTTTCCGTTCCTGATCCGGCATTTTCCCGCACTTTGATTGCTTAGCGTTGCGGCGCATCGCAAGGCAACCTCAATTCTGGATTTGACATCACCGCAAAACAAACAATTCCCAGTCAACCAGTATCGCCGCGCAGTAATCTCTTCAACTGCTCAAGGCAAGCACTGGTAGTTCATATCGTCTTAAAAGACTCTTCCTTTCCTCGCTCTTCGGGCCTCCATACCACGAACCGACCAGAAGGAATCCTTAGCTTCTGTCCCGACTCCTACGCAGGCGCCTTTGAACAAGAACCGTCGCAATGTCTGAACGCAAAGTTCTTCAGGTACGATATTCATTGGTCGAGCTGGGGCCGAATTTTCTAACATATCGCCATAGAAATACTACCCCCCCGATTTCGACCCGAGAGACATCGCGCGGCGTAGGGGCCCCAAGTCGTCGGGCCCGCGAGTACAGACAGTTCGATGTAAGAACTCCCTGAGCAAACCCGCCGCACATTGGTGCAATTCTTTCTGTCTTGGGATTATACTGACTGACTTTTTCTTAGTGATGGCGCCGTTCTCGATGAAATGCACAACATGCGGAGAGTTTATTTACAAGGGCAGGAAGTTCAACTCTCGAAAAGAGACGCCCCTCGACGACAAATATCTGGGAATCCAGGTCTACTATTTCTATATTCGCTGCACGCGATGCAGCGCCGAGATCACGTTCAAGACGGATCCTCAGAATCACGACTACGCCATGGTCAAGGGTGCCGTGCGTAACTTGGAACCCTGGCGCAACCGCGCCGCCGAGCAGGAGACGGTTGAAGAGAGGCTTGATCGGCTCGAGCGAGAGGAGGCAGAGGCCGCAGGCGAGGAAGAGAAGAACGCCATGGCAGACCTGGAGGCTAAGAACGCCGATGCCCGGCGGGAGATGGCGGCGGCGGATGCCTTGGACGAGATCCGACAACGGAACGCGAGGATCAACAGGTCTGAGAAGGAGGGCATCGACTTTGTAGACACGATCGTACGGTCCGAGGACGAGGAGCGGGAGCGACTGGACAGAGAGGATGACGAGGCCGCAAAGAGGGCATTCGCGGCGGCCCGAAGCCAACTGGATGTGGTTATAGAGGAAGACCCGGCAGAACAGGCAACGGATCCAGCCACGACAAGCACAGCAGGACCGTCAACAGTCGCCAGCGCAAATGTTGTGGCAGATGCCGAGCCAGAGGCGCCCGCACCATCATTCAAGAGGGTTGTGAAAAAGAAGAAGAATCATTCGGCCCTGCTTGGGATCAAGAAGAAACCATCTCTTGTTTGACACAGGAGCCAATAGTGTGCAGGTTGGCATTCACGAATCTACAACAGTTTCACCATTGACATATACAATTACTTATGGAGTTAGTAGTCATGATAAGACAAATTCAGGAAGAAGTAAACGGAAAATCAGTTCATCTGAGTCGTATCATTCGCTAAGCGCAAGGTTGGCAAGGAGCTATTGCCATGTTCCCATCTCCAATGCTCTTTGTGCCCCATTGTTCTCGCTGTAGTCTCCCAAGGTCTTTAGTCTCGCAGAAAACATCCTTGACCCCAAACGCCCTGCATTGTGTTTCTCTGTCCAAGGAAAAGAGAAACCAAACAATTGAAAAGAACAGTTCGCCATGTGAAAATGTCGAAGCTTTTTCCTGGTTCCCCCCGTAATACGCCGTGCCGAGAAGAGAGTTGATATTATTTAGCCCGTGCCTTGTGGTGAGGCAGCCAGTCATGCTTCGCCACCGCTGACGTCGTATTTTGATGTCATTAGGTTTTAATCGCAACTTGGGGCGACCCAAGGTAGAGACTGTCAGGCTTGAACTGGTGGCTGATTCCAGGCAGTTGCTTTATTGATAGTCGGCGTGGCCGGAGCTGTGGCCGGAGCTGTGGCCGTTGGTCAGGGACGGTGCTCCGGCGAAACGCGTGGTCGAGTTGCGAGGGGGCAGGGCACCGGACGCCTCCATCTGACGCTTGGTGTGGGCGTGCATGAACCTCGAGTAGCTGGATAGGTTCTGGGGAGGAGGAGGGGAGAGGGGTATGGCAACGGAGTAGTCTGATCGAGCAGGCATGATGGATTATGTTGGTGTTGTTGTTGTGAACTTGGGCTGCTGTTGTCTTTGGAGTGGTGCGTAGTAGTAGAAATAGTAGTAATAGTAGTAGTAGTGGTAGTAGATGGAGGCTTGCGCAAATAAATGTAGTGTAGTTTCGCAGGAAGATGAGGCTGAATGCTGAATGCTAGATTCTGATGCTAGAGTAAAAGGGAATAAGAGATCAGGTCGGGGGGAGATTCAGGGTCTTAATATACTGGTCAGTCGTACATGGATATCTCGCCCAAAAAGAGCCAGGCAGAGTGAGATCAGAGGGGTGAAGCGGCAAGGGTGTGTGTGGACTATGGGCTGTGGATCTTCGAACATGATGCAAGCCTCCACCCCCAGGTCCCTTGAAAATACCTTTGAGCTTGTGAATTGGGGGGGAAGTCCTGACGTCCAAGTTAAGTGTACCAGGGTCCTCCAGTTGCACATCCTGACATCGTAGATGTGGTGGGTGGCATCATCATACATGGACCCTTCATTATCTCCCAAAACCCCGTGATATTGTCCATCCTCTCGAGAGAACAAAGCCCAGCAGAAACAAAGACCAAAAGGCTCACCCAAGCCTACCGCCTTGAGCAAACATCAGGCTACGCAAGTAATCCGAACCTCTCCCTCAACAATCAGTCAGCCAGGAAAGAATCATGCCAGCTGCTCGCCCAATCCCACCCCCCTCTCCGGCAATTGATCGGCAGTGATTGTCTCCTAGCCCAGGTGAATGGCGTAACTGGAGCTACCGACGCAGTAAGCTTTCGAGGGATCTGCGGAGGGCTTGCAGGAAGGTACGTATCTGACGCATCCCTGCATCTGCAGTCTTTCCTCGCTGTAACCCAACAGGGGCTTCTGATTTGTCTGTGCGACAAGACCCTTGTCGTCCAGGGTCCTCTCTCCCACACCTTTTACAGAGTACATTTCTTTTGGTCTTGCCACCTGCATCAGCCCTGTTGTTCATGCTCGGGAGCCTGTGACGAGGCTACGACATGAGATAAGTTGCAATGACCGACCGTTGCTGTACGAGACGACGCCACTGAGCACAGAAACTGCATCACGACAGATCCAGGCCCTTGATCAACAAGCCCCCCTTCTGGACTTGCAGTAAGGGCTCACCAGCAATGGGCTCACCAGCAATGGGCCCAGTGGCGCGGAGCACAGTCCTACGAGGAAAGACCCTGCTGATCCGGGCCCGGCATTGAGGTCATTTTTTTTCCACCTCAGGATGCTCCAACACGTTTGCCCAGCTTTTCCAACTTGATGGTGGGCGGTTGGACGGTCAAGCCAACAATCAATGAGGAGCCCCGAACGGGGCAATGATGCCATGCAGAGACCTTTAGATGTTTCGACGGGTAATCATCGCCTGAGAGATATGCAGTATTGCGTCTGTTTCGACGAATGATGGGGGTCCTTGCTTCTGGCATTCCCCATGAGAACATCTCGAGAGTCCATTTTGCTGACAGTTGACTCCTGCTTCAGCTTCATCCTCATGAGAGACCTGATCGTTAATCACCCCGCAGGCACATGAAAGTCTTTGCTAGAACAGGCCCGGGGACCGACATGTTACTCGCCAAACTCTTCACGGAGGCGGGTCACGCGGCTGTTGGGTGAGCACAACGGTTCCTCCTTGTGTCGCAAAGACCCCTACAGATTACAAGCTGGTGGGCGAAACAGGCAATGATGGGCCCAGTGCGGCAAGGGCACAAACAGACGATCCGAGACATCTCAGAAGAGGGATCATCGCTGCAGCTACTGGCCTCGGAGACAGGTCACAGCGTCTTTCGGGGTGGCGCCCGGTTTGGTCAGAGATGTCGCAGATGGCCGGGAGCAAAGCGGGCTTCTTGGAGCTTGCACTTGAAATTTCCCCCAGATCTCTGTTAAGATGAGCAGTCACTGATATCGAGAAGCCCAAGTGGAACTGCCAAATTCTCGACTGATTGGGTCCCTGCGAATGGCTGAGATCTCTTTGCGGCTCAACGTGGGGAGCCCGAATGCTTCCCAAGAGGAGCATCTGGAGGAGAGACTTTGGTTGCGGGATGCCGGCCGAGAGATCATAGGATTTCCCCATGGCCTCAAGACTAATCCTCGATTCCCAGCAGCCCCTTTCCCCATCCAGACCTTACACCGGAGTCCAGCACCTTGAAAAAGGCACAGCAGTCCCGGCCCTCACACTCACAGCCTGTGCCTCACGAACGTGTACGTAGTGAGATCGTGTCCACCTCACCTCCGCATTTCGGTCATGGAATCTCACCGAACCCATCCATCTCACAGATGACATCTCAAACCTCTGAGCATGGCATGGGGGCTGATCTGACGTCGACGGTCTGGAACCAGCATCTGAGTGTCTTCCACAGTACGCCACCACGATGTTCTCTTATCATTGAGCAGGACGCCACGAAAAACGGATTGACTCGAAAGGGAAAACGGAAGAGGAGCAGAAATGCGAAATTACGTCGGGTTACAGTATAGCATCCAAGGCATCGCGTTGCACCGAACAAGACCCTCCCTGCCTCCATCCAATGCTTGTTCCAAGAGAGGCAAATGGCAAGGCCTTGAGTCGGCGAGTGGGCCAATGACGGCATCTTCCCCAACAGCTTGGTGGGGCAGAGGCGCCAATGAGGTCACTCATCCGCCACGCCATGCGCCCCCGCTGATGTCACTGCTTCCAGGGGCCGCCAACCTGCAGCATGCAGCAGGTGGGCAGGGCAGGGAAAACGGACCATCTCGACAGAGTCAGAATTTGAGGCTCCTCTTGTCGAAAATGCTACACCGTCATAACCAATACAGTATTTCGCCTCACCACCGTTTTGCCTCTTACGTTGGGTGAATGCATCTCAAGGAGACCAGCATATGGCGTAACACGGGACATTCCGTTTGCGTCATTGGTCGATAGAGACAAGTCCTGTGCATCAAATCCATCTTTCAAGCAAACGATGAGCGTTCAGCAAGCATCAAGAGCCTCAACTTTCTCGAACCGCACCCCACCAGCTCCCAAGACCGCGGTTCTTCTGGTCTTCTTCCGGATCTTCTTTGCACACGATTCTCGTCACAGGACGGCATTTCCCGCATCTCAGCCTCCTCGACCCCCTTACAGCAAGCTACCTTCTCCATTGGGACTCTTCAACTATCGCCTCCCGTCGCCGCCAGATCATCTGCTGTCACACGTGATGACGACACTGGACGTCCAACTTGGCTTCCCCCCCGAATATCATCAATGACACCAATGGCTTCTCACCGTCTGGGTCTACAGTACAGTACAGTAATCGCAGACTTCAGGCCCATGTGTGGAGGCCACCCTCCTTATCCCCGACCCTAGCTTCAAGCCATTCCCTCAAGGTTCGTCATCCTTGCATTGATGCTTCTTTTGACGTCCTGACGTCGTTCAGAGAGATGACATACCTGCAGGTCAAGATGATCATTGATGACAAGATCTCCCCTGCCCAAACTGACTCTCCATGGCCATGACCGACTCCTACTCATGCCTAACCCTTACCCGTTACCTCTACCTTCAGGCACCATTCGTTTTTCGAGAGAGACGAAGTAACGCGGCGCCGTGGGTGGGGGGATACGTTGCGGCGATATTTGCATCATACCACAGCGCCTCACAGGGATATGACGTTGAGACACACCACCACCACATGGAGATTTACGCAGGTCGAAACGCAGTAAAGCGTCGTCCTTTCCTCCATGACGGCCAACTCCAACCTAGAGTGTCATCACAGCGACGTGGTGGTCCCGACTCGTCACCTGTCTCGTAATCACATCTCATATTTGAGGGTTGTTATGACGCTTGAACTTGGTTTCCGGCCATCGTGGGCGAGGGCACGGAGGGGTTCGATGAGCAATACTAACCACTATCATGGAACCATTCTAACGATTAAAGTAGAATGATCTCGATCTTGCACTCGCATTTGCCATCGGGCCGGACCTGGGATGGATGAGCGTGAAGCTCGCGAGTCGCGAGATGGCAGGCCCAGAGTCTGATCTCTGGCTGAGATGGACATGTTGGAGTTGGCTTCACACGCCACAGTGTTCCGAGACACCTCGAGGCTGGATGCAGCCTAGGGTATCGACGCCGTCGTCATCGATGCCAGCTATGTGCTGGAATAGCCGGCTCTCTCTGTTGCTTGCATGAGGGCGGTCCTTCGACAGTGATTGAAATTCGTGCATAGCAGACTGCTGATAATGTTGGTCTTGCCCATGCTAACGCGCCTATCCATGCTGATGGCAACGAGGAATCAAGAGATATTCGTTCTGCTCGAAGACTAGCGGCTGACGACCTGTGGCATTTGCTGTGAGTGAGCTTCCACTGAAGTCGCGGCAACACGTTATTGTTGTGGGCCAACGAGGACAGATGAGGGAAATATCGAGACGTGAATATGGATGTAGTCTTCTCCACAAAGGCGCACAGTGCTATACTCTGGGAAATCTCTGGTGCTTGGATGAATATTCACCTGTGAGTCTTTGAACTTGACCAAGCACCAGAAGTATCAATGAATAAACAGTGCTAGCTATGGGGATGGGACCTTTGCTGCTATATAGCCAGGACTAGATAGTTTCGTTTCAGAGAATTTTAAGACTATTTTAGCTAACTAAGAAGAGAAAAGAAATATTTCGATAGCCTTGGGCCTATGCGTAATATCATTAAACCAAGAGTATCTCTATGTTAGTGGTGATTGATATCGGGAAGCTATTTGGATTTCGGAAGTTTGGGTGGAGCAGTGGGCAATTCCGATGCACTGAATTGAGAAATGCCAGCTCGCTGATTGGTCGCGCGCGGATACTTCACTAACTTTCATTTGACAGCTCGATTTGTGAATCTTTGCTTGAAGCTCTAGCACGTCAGAAAGCGAGGACCTGGTAGAGAACAAGGAATATTGGGTAGAAGGGGCATAGATTTACCCGTCTTTGGTTGAAAAATAGAATAAAAACAAGAATAAGCCGTTGAAGATTTGATCTTCAAGGAATCATTGTATGTATGCGGGTCAAAGGCGCAAGCAACGAAGGAACAAAGTGGGTCATTTTAGGCGACTGCTCGGATACCTACGTACTCTGCTAATTTCTCGCGAAATGTTTATTATAATGGAAACAGAAAGCTCACTATTCTGGATCTGCATCACAAGTCATCAAGTCTCCAAATGCCGGCCAACAGGAAGACGGGGCGGCTCAGCTCAGATTTTAGACTTTTGAACTTTGGGCTAAACTGACAAATCCTTCCCGCCGGGAGAACGCCAACTGCGCGGGAAGCCGGCGTCAAGAGACGTGATTGGCCACCGGTCGCCTGCCGGACGCTCGGCGCTAGCCTCCCGAGCACCAGCGCGCGGCTAGTCGGGGGAAATGCCCGCCGAAATACAGCGGCCCCCACCCGCCTCTAGCTGCCCGAAAAGTCGCCGTCGTTGGCCCGCTTCCGCCGCGCGCGAGCTTGAGTGGATTGGAAGTATTTTGCATGCGACAGCCTGGAATTGAGGGTTTCGCAAGTGTCTGCTTTGAAAGCGAGGCGACCGGGGTGACAAATGTGACCGGAACGGCGGGTCCATGCCTTCCGGTGCATGGGATTACTCTTCTTTGCTGCTGGAGGAAGGTGTATAATAATTAGAGAGCATTCCTCTTGGCCGTCTTACACTGAAGCGCCCGAACCGACCTGTTTTTACGAGACACAAGAAAATCGATTGAGAGCCAAGGGAGTCTGAGACAATCCTCGAGAGCAGGGGATAACCATAGACTGAAAAACAACAACAAAACAACAACAAAACAACAAAACAACACCAAACACTTCACCTCGACCCGAGCTTGTTCTCGCCATGGCTGTCGACGACGTCAAGACCATCTTGGTCCTCGGTGCCGGCCCCGCCGCCGTGCCCATCATCCGCCAGACAATGGTCAACCACGTCGTCAAGCGTAAGGACCTCAAGATGGTGGTGGTCTCGCCCAACACGCACTTCCACTGGCCCGTGGCCATGCCCCGCGTCGTCGTCCCTGGTCAGATCCCCGACGACAAAGTGCTGGTGCCGCTCACGCCCTCGTTCAAGGACTACCCGTCGGACAAGTTCGAGTGGCTTCAGGGCCACGCCGTGTCGCTGAACCCGGGGTCCAACGTGGTGGGCGTGGACCTCAACGGCGGGGCGGGGGTCCGCGAGGTCAACTACCACACCCTCATCATCGCCACGGGGGCGAGGACCATGGACGGTGGCATCTGGAAGAGCCTGGGGACCACCGAGGAGACCAAGACCAAGCTGCACGAGCTCCAGGGCCAGATCAGCAAGGCCGACACCATCGTCGTCGCGGGTGGGGGCATGACGGGCGTCGAGACGGCCGGCGAGCTGGGCTACGAGTACTCGCAGCACGGGAAGAAGGAGGTCATCTTTGTCTACTCTGGTGACCTGCCGCTGTCCCCCCCGGCCACGACCAGCGTCCGCAAGCAGGCCAAGACGGAGCTCGAGCGCCTCAAGGTCAAGCTCGTCCCAGACACGACCGTCACGGGCGCGACCCCCAAGCCCGGCTCCTCCGATATAGTCGTCGAGCTCCGCGCCAAGGACGGCTCGACAAAGACCGTCACCGCCCAGGCATACCTCCCGGCCACGGGCATCGTCCCCAACACGTCCTTCGTGCCCAGCACGCTGCTCGACAGCAAGAACTTCGTTAAGCAGACCACGCGCCTCCAGGCCGAGGGCCACAACAACATCTTTGTCGTCGGTGACGCAGGCAACCTCCAGCCGTCCAAGCTCATGTACGTCGAGTCGCAGGTGACGCACCTGATCAACAAGGGGCTCCCGGCGTACCTCGACGGCAAGGACGTGCCCGAGTACGCGGTCGACAAGAAGGAGGTGTTTGGCGTCACCATCGGCCGCAGCAGGGCGACGGGCCAGATGGGCACCTTTAAGCTGTTCAGCATCATCATCTGGTTCATCAAGGGACGGTACCTGGGGACGGACTACTCGGAGCAGTGGGCCGCGGGGAAGAGGACCATGTCGGCGACCTTTGAGAAGTAGTAGGGAGGGGGTAATCAAGGGTGCGATGGATTCTTGTCTGCTGATGAGATTCCCCTTTTTGGTTGCTTGCTAGTCGGCTTGGAGGCGTTTGATGGAATATCCCAATGCTTGATCTCTAGATTTATTTTAATAATTTGCTCATCCTTGTTACAAAAATGTTCTCCATGTCTTACATTTCTTTTGCTCTTGAAAGCTTGTGATGTTTCTGCGTCCCACCCTTTTTATGACCACGATCGCCTGTTGATCAGCCAACTAGAGCTCGTCCATCTGTCTCTCACACCCACACAACCTCAGCCCGTGAAACCTCGGATCCGACGGGACTCATGACTACATATTGACTTTGTCCACGTAATTTGCATCACTTTTTGATTTATTTATAAATTTTTATAGGGGATTACGTTCTGCTCCAGCGTGTTCACTATTACCCACCGCAATTTCGCGTCTTCATTTCTTCGCTTCAACCATGGTCTGGGCCTGGGACTTTATCCGAGGCCAGTTCCTGACGATGCCCTACCCGGAGGAGAACTGCTCCGGGAGGGTAATCATTGTCACAGGAGCCAATGCAGGTGACATCATCTCTCACCCGTCTCCAGGTTCTACGTATCTATCTATCAGTGCACTGACAGACAATATCCAGGTCTCGGCCGAGAGGCAGTCCGGCATTATGTGCGGCTGGGCGCCGCCAGGGTAATCATTGGCTGCCGTGACATCGAAAAGGGCCAGGAAGCCAAGAAGGACATTGAGGAGACGACTGGACAGCCGGGTGTGGTCCAGGTGTGGCATCTCGACCTGGCGTCCTTTGACAGCGTCGGCGAGTTTGCAGCCCGCGCCAACGAGCTCGAGCGGGTGGACACGCTGATCGACAATGCGAGCCGCCTCACGTTCAAGCGCGAGATGATGGAGGGCCACGAGTCCATGCTGACCGTCAATGTCATCTCGACGTACCTCCTCACGCTGCTCGTGCTGCCTGCTCTGCGACGCACAGCTGCAAAGTACAATGTGACTCCTCACGTCTCTGTCGTATCCTCCGACGCTGCATTTCTGGTTCGTTCGTTCGTTCTCCCCTAGAATATAAGAGAATATTTCCTAACACGCATCCGAAAAGAGCCCTCTCCCCGAGCGAGCCTCGGACAACATCTTCCAGGCGCTGGACGCAAAGACCAACCTTGTGGAGCGCTACAACGTCACCAAGCTCCTGCAGATGATGGCGGTGCCGTGCCTGGCCGAGGCCGTGGACGCATCTGGCAAAGGCCACCTCATCGTCAATGCGGTGCATCCCGGGTTCTGTGGCACCCGGCTCTTCAGGCGGATCCCGTTCCCGCTCAGCTACATCTTCAGGCTCGTCGTCGCGGTGCTCGGGCGCACCCCCGAGATGGGGTCGCGGACGCTGCTCGCTGCTGCGCTTGCCGGCGGAGACACGCACGGCAAGTTCATGATGGACAGCAAGCTGCACCGTGTCCCCGAGATAATGCAGGGCGACGAGGGGGACCGGTTGACGAGGCGTGTCTGGGGGGAGCTGGTGGACCTTCTCGAGGGCATTGAGCCAGGTGTGACGGGGAATATCTAGATTGCTGTACTGGGGGAGGTTCCAAAGTATAACTACTGTAATGTATAAAATATGACTCTTGAAGTCAAGGGTTGAGTTCACCCATGCGTTCTGGATTCTGTTGAGCATTCTCAACTTGGGAACGGCTTTTGAGCGTCTATATAATGCCATTGATCTCGTAAAAGTTGCCCTGGTTATTATGGAAAGAACGATTCTATAAATGATATTATTTTCATATTAATCTATCGATTAAACTACCCCTTCGCCGTCACTGCCGTCTTACACGGCTCGACTGCACTTGACCGCCGCGGAATTAATCCGCCCCTGCCTGAATGATCATGGAAGGTCCCACCACACCCAACCACCAACGCCCAGCGGCTCCTGCTCGCGCATCCAGCAGCTTCAAAGCTCGAACTCGCCCGTTCCCACCTCGGGACCAGCGACCAACACGACAAAGACCCCCCTCAGCGAATTGCCACCACCGCCGGAACAACGCGACGCAGCGCACCGCCATCCGAGGGCTCGATTCAGGGACGCGATCCGGGGCCTTGGCTACTGGGGGGACATCCTCTGCCAACATCCTGCCCGTCGAACTGGAAGCCCACCACGATCCCCTCCCTGGCAATTCCCTACACCCCTCAGAGCAGTCACAATGGAAGGACGTGTCGCCGCCCAGGGCGCCATGCGCACGGCGCTCGAGTACTGGATACGGTTCGTGTCCCGGTGCATCTCGCAGCGTCTCGAGACGGATCGCTTCGAGGCCTTCGTGCGCCTCGTCTACGCCCAGCATCCCCTGCCGCCCGCCATCGTTGCCGACTTCTTCCTGCGACCTCAGCCGTCCAATGACTACAGCCTCGACCCCCGCATCCCCCCGTACCTCCAGGTGCTCACTCGGCTCGGCTATGTCGATACACCGTCGATACTGAAGGCTCTGTTCAAGTACTCGTCTTCCCACGCGCAGGCGCAAGCGCAGCAGCAGCAGCAGCAGCAAGCAAACGATGGGCAAGAAAATAATAAGAACTTGGAGCCCGAAAAACCTACCATCAGGCGGTGGAAGAGCGCCTACTGGGCCGAGGAGGTCATCTTCTACAGTCTCACCAAGTCTGTGGTCGAGGGCAAAGCGATCCCGGACTCGAGGACTGCACTAGAGATTGTCAAGATCATCTCAAAGTGGATGGCTCTCTTCACCGCTGCGTCTGCAGCCTTTGCGGCCGATATGCTTGGGCAGCTGCACACGGCGCAGGTGCGGGAGGAGATGGAGTCGGCTCGCGCGGCCCTGGTAGCTTTGCTGCTGCGGCTTTGCGAAAATGAGATTTTGGTCCGGGCCGTGAGCAAGCCGTTTGCCAAAGGTGAGGGTCCCGGCAGCGTATCAGACATGTGCCCTCTACTAACCTTGATAGACGCTCGAAAAGAACTCTCGACGAGCCTGGCGAGCTTTGTGCCCTCGTTGCAGCTCGTCCCGCAGCAGATCACCGAGAAACTAGAGCAGTTCCGTACCGAAACCCTCGCCAGCCTTGACCCCGCGGATAAGAAGAAGCAGGTCGCCAACGCCGCTATGGATGAGATCCTTGATTCCACTGTTGGGCTTGACAGCTTCGTGGTGGCCGATATTCCCATCACCAACACCCGAGCAGGCCTATACATCTATCTCAACGCTGCGGTTAGTAGTAATACCTTTGATAAAGGCCATGTCACCACACTAACCCCATCTCCAGCTCATCGGAAGGCCTATCCTGGATGACCAAGCGCTCTTCTCTTACATGAACAACAAGTATCAGGGAGACGTCCAGTCAAGTGCCATCGATTTAATCCTGGCGTCATTTGATATCTTGGCCAATGCTGTGTTCCGCAACGAGGGTCAGAAGGATGCTCATCTCCTGCGCTCATTTCTCATCAACAAAGTCCCGCTGCTTCTCTATCAGCACTGTGCTAGAGCGTTCCCTGCAACTTCGGCCGAGTTCTGCATAACCGAAGCCTTGAGCCATGTGGACACAAGTCTTTTCCCAACCGCGTCACTCATGTTTGACGAGTCTCGGCATAACAACCCGTACACAGAAAGCGTTAGAGAGGAGTTCTGTGCCGCCTGCGTCCTGCACGGCCTTGTTCGGAGGGAGCACGTTGAGAGGATTCTGGGAGAGATATCTCTCTCGGATGAACCGTCGTTGCAAAAGTATTCCAAGGAAAAGCTAGTTCAAGATTGCCTCTCGGACACGGACCGTATCCAAACGTTGGTTCGTGAACTTGACAAGATGGACGGCAATGTCGGCGCCGTTTGCCAGGCCCTTATTGAGGTATGTTTCGCCAGTCATTCTCACACGGCGCGGGAGATACTAATAACAATAATGATAATAGGTGCTTCGACAGTCATGTCACAGTAAGGAGACCATGTCCCTGAAGCTCCTCTGCAGCCAGCTTGCCGCGAAACCGCAGGCCCTCGACGTGATTCTTTTGTTCGAGAAGCTGTCGACAATACTGGAACCCCTGTGTCAGCTGCTCGATAATTGGCACTACGAAGAGGACCAGGGCGAGTACCAGCCCGTGTATGAGGAGTTCGGAGCCGTTCTCCTTCTAGTGCTGGCTTTTGCATATCGCTACAATTTGACGATAGCAGACCTGGGCGTCACAGCCCCGGACTCATCGTGCGTAACCAAGATTGTTCTCCGAGGACACGTGAGTCGACAAGGTGCCGATTTGACAGAAAGAGAGAACGGCCATCTGAGTGGTTGGATCCACGGCCTATTTGATACCGAGGGTGGAGGCCTCGGTGACGAGCTGATGTCTTCCTGCCCCCCGCAGGAGTTCTACCTCTTAGTGGCCCCCCTGTTCCAGAGCATCGTGGTGGCGTACACCTATGGCTATCTTAACGACGAGGGCCTTAAGGGAGGCGTCGAATGTGAGTGCCCGCGCATGCTGCCAGAAATTTGGCCATCTGTGCTGACAGGAGAGTAGATCTGGTTGATACGTTTTTACTGCCATCACTGGTGCCAGCGATACGATTCTTGGCGGACCATCTCTGGGTGAATCAGAAGGAGTCAAAGTCGGTCATCAAGATCCTTCAGCTCATTCTTCTTCCGAGCTCAATCTCGGGCGAAGCAAGCTCGATGCTCTCTTCGGTCAAGAATCTCATTGCTAAGCCCCTTGAGCATGCCCTGCGAACATACCAGCGCCGCGACCCGAAAAACCAAGACATTGAACCTCTGCTGAGGACACTCAAGGACAGCATCCCCCTTTCGCGGCGAACCGGTGGCTCGGACATCAACGAGCTAGAGTCCTGGACCGCCACGCCTTCCAGCGGCCTCTCGAGCGCGATCAAGCATACGATCCAGGGCCTTGTTCACTGGAGCATCCACCCGGCTATGAACAGCATGCCAACCTCTTACACACACCGCCAGGTGCTCGTAGGGCTGAAGCTGCTGGGTACGAACCGTCTGCTGCACCTGATCCTGGAGGAGGTGAGGCAGCAGACCGAGGCCGGGAACGCAAACATGGTGTACGACGTGGCGACATCCCTGATTTGCGCGCCAGACGCGGTGAAGGACGCGCCTCCCGTCCAGATGACTGACGCGAACGGCAACGTGCTCCCCCCGATGCAGCGCCAGCGCACGCTCCGCGAGATGCTCAAAGCGGAGGCCGAGGGATGTAAGAAGATACAAAAGAAGGACCCCGCGCTGGCCGAGATCGTGGTGCGGCTGCACCGGAGGGTCGAGGCTCAGATGGTGGTGCCCGAGGAGCAGGCGATGCTCCAGGCGGCGGACATGTCGCTCAACCTGGACAGCGACACGGCGGCGCTGGGAGATGCAATGGCTGCTGCGGCTGCTGCGGCGTCGGGCGTGCAGGGCGACAGCTTGTCCGTCGACAACATGACGCTCGACGTCGGGCTGGGCGACGTTGGCATGGGCGGCGTGGCGTCGGACCTTGGGCTTGGGTCCGTCAACGGCGGGGGAAGCATGGATCCGTCGGGCGACAACGACATGTTTGGAGCGTTTGGGTCTCAGGACATGGACAACTTTGACTGGGACATGGAGAATATGGTTTAATAACGGCGAGGACGAGTGGGGGTGCCTGAAAAGGAGGGCTGGCGTCGCATTTGCATGGAGGGTCTGGGCCACGGCGTCTGGTGGGAATTGGAGTTGGGATATTGGGTTACCCCTTTTCGCATGCCGGTAGTTCTTGTTTGGGGAAGTCGTGTTTAGTTGCATCGCTGAGGTCATTGGTAGGGTGTATGATGCCTAAAACCACGGAAGTCGAGAGTGACTTGATAGTTATAGATTCAGAGCCTGCTTCTCTTATCATGTTTGTCTATGAGTGCGTCCAGGCCGATGATTGCAGTTGACAGTGAGCAATTGGATCAAGTAGTGATTAATATCTTAATAACGCCCAAGTCGCCTGCATTTGTCCAAAGGAGACATGCAAAGATCCAGTCGCCAGTTGACGTGCCCATGAAGCAGGATGCTTTTGCCTACCATTATACTCTTACATGTTCAAGAAATACAGTTCAACCGGCAACATGTGCCCTCTCCCCTTTACAGCCAGTACTGTTACAGCCCAGCTTAGTCGCTGGTCAAGTCAATGACGTCGACATCAGCCTGCAGCTTGCGCTTTTCTCCCACCACGGGCTGCTGAACCAGGCCCGACTGCTGCTGACCATGCTGGGTTGGCGTCTGCTGCTGCTGCGTGCCCGAGACACGCTCCATGTGGACAATGTGAAAGTAGTCGGCGCCGAGCAGCGGCCTGAGGTGATCCATCTTGAAGGCAGCGAGGTGCTTCGCAGCCATGTCGCGCCGGGCCTCCCAGTTCTTCTGCCTCTGGGCCTGCTCGCGAAACGTCTTTGTGACGACGAGTGTGAGGGCGCGGGACGAGGACCAGACGCTGTGGTCTGTCTCGTGCGTGCAGTCCGCGTGTATCTGGTCGAGCTTCCGGTGGAGGTGCATGCGGCGCTTCTTGTTGACGGAGAAGTGGGCGGTGGTGCGGGCCGGGTCCCTGAGGAAGGCGTTGAGCGACTCGCAGTCGCCGCAGGAGCAGGGCAGGGGCTTCTCGCGAGGTCCTGGTCGTCGTAGACGGGCTTGCGCCCCACAAAGTTGTCGAGGTAGGCTTTTGAGGATGCTGGAGAAGAGCCGCTGGTAGCATTCCGCCGTGTCGAGGGGCACGTGCATCTTCACGAGGAAGGGGGCGAGGACGCGCAGGAGGGGAAGCCACAGGGTGTAGATCTCCATGCCGCGGAAGCTGGGGGCGTGTCCGGCGAGTGCAGACGCGAGCGACGAGCTAGGGGGTTCCTCTGCTGATCCTCCTTCTGATCCTTCTGGTCCTTCTTCCCAATTCTCTATCATGTCCCTGAACAGATCGATGAGCGTCTTGTAGTCGACGGCCGACTTGTAGTGCGAGTCGGTAGGCTGTTAGCTCGCGACCCGGGCCCGCTTGACTTCGCTCTCGAGCCGAACCGCGCAGTACACCTACGTGAAGTCGGTGGAGGCGATGAAGGACCTCAACAGGGTCCAGTAGAGTTTCTGGAATTCTTCAGAGGGCATGAGGTCCTCCAAGGACTGACGAAGAAGGTCGTGGAGGAAGCCGAGGCGGAATGCCACAGCGTCATGTCTCTGCTTGAAGATTGGTCCCACGCTGTGTCATCTGTCAGCTTGGGATATGGAGGGAGTCAATGGAGCGGCTTGGGTGACATACGTCTCCGAGAGGAACCCTGCGCGGTCATCGAAATAGCACGAGACGGCAACCATTTTGAGCCCGTCAGCTCTGAAAAGGACCCGGGACGAAAAGTAATCGACGCAGGACCGGAGCCTCCCGCGAGCCCAATCCGCAGCGCCCTCCCACGCGCAGACGACCACGTCACGGTCCGGGTCTTCCTTTGAGATGGGTGCCAGATTCTGGATCGCCTCGACCTGCTGGTGCAGACGGGGGTAGGTTGAAATGGCTGACGACAAGCTGTCACTGTTAGATTCGCTTTCCCTCACTGTAGATCAGCAGACAAGACGTACCCCTTCTCGATGGCCTTGAAGGCGTCCCCTTTCCCGGAACCGAGCCAGGTCCTCACCCACGTGAAAAAGTCCAGCGGCAGAAGGCCACGGTGCTCGAGAGCAGCCTCCTCGAACATGGCATACCGGCCGTGCTGCAGGGCGGCCCTGAGGAGATCCTGCATCACCTCCCCGTCGTGGAAGCGTCCCCGGGTGCTGCTGTCATCCTTGGTCCGCTCCCAGAGCGCCGTGAGCGCCGCGAGGGAGGAAGACTCGGGGGGCTACGGCTACAGCAGGGATACCCGAGCGAAGTAGCCGAGGGGTGCCTGGTAGTCGTGGCTCAGGGAGCAGTACCCGGAGGACTTGCAGCTGACGAAGAAAGGCATGATCGAGTCGCGAGGGACGATGGCAACAGCCTGGCGGAGAGACGAGTGAGCGGTGATCAAGATGATTAGAATAAAGGTAGAGGACTTGCCGTAACGCGATACCAGTGCGTCGCAGTTGGACCCTGGGGAATTAGTTAGCACATGGACCTAGGTAAGATCCGTGAAGGAGCAAACACACCAAGTTCCCCATGTATCCTTCATAGTCCTCTTCTGCGTCGCGATCCTCGAAGCACTCCTCGTCGAGGATATCATCCTCTTCCAGGTGTAGCTCCTGGGCAGCCAGCTGGCCGTCCAGACCGACCAGGGTTTTTACTTTATAGTCCGTCTCGAAAATGTCCTGGAGCGCATGAAAGCCTCCCTCGCCTTCGTCATCGTCGTAGTCATCAAGGTTGTCCTGCCAGTGGCGGCTGCGGCGCACATCGCAGTAGTCGAACTCGACGTTGCCAAACTCCTTCTTCTCCAGGAGCGCAAGAAAGAGGTCGACGGGCAGGCCGGCGCAGGCCTCCTTGAGAGCCTGGACCCGAGCCAGGTCCGGCGCCTTGAGGGCCCGGGGCGACGCGTTGGCCTCGGTGTAGTCGTGGTCGAGCACGTGGTAGACGTACTTGTTCTCCCTCGACCCGGGACCCCTCGAGAGCCACCGCTCCAGGGTGCGGCGGAGGGCGGCCGTCTCTGACTGGTGCAGGGCGGTCGCCGACGGGACGGGCTGGGGCAGCCGGGCCTGGTCGACGGCCAGGTTGTAGGTCAGCACCCAGCGGTAGCCCGAGGTGACGGGGAGGACCTCGTGCGAGACGTCAGAGTACCAGCACGCGAACGACTGCGGCCACGTGGACGTCTGGAAGACCTTTTTCTCGCCAGAGTGCTTCACGACCACGTCTCCGCCCTGGTGAGGCGACGGCAGGCTGATGACGAGGGTGCCAAACATGCCGGGGATCTTTTCGGTGCTACGTATGGCCGTCAGCCACCCCTGTCTTGAGTGTGCTGACCAGGGCAATTGGGATTTGACCTACTCGGTGTGCGCCTTGAACATGGCACCCTTTTCGTAGATGAGCATTTTGTAAATCTCTGCGCGGATGGCGGTCTTGACGCCCAGCCTCTCGGCGACGGACGCGCACAGTGAGCCGAGCCATCGCGGCTAGCCTGGGTTTGGACACTCAAACTGCGCGGCATCAATCTCCTACGTGTTCTGCACAGAGGTGTCGACGATGGTCTCGCTCCTCTTGCCGTACGGCGCCTGGCTGGCCTTTGCGATGAGCTGCCGCGCCTGGGACTCGCTCAGCGGCATCCAGATCTCGCCGACGCCCTCGACGAACAGGTGCGGCTGCAGGCGAGGGCCGCTCAGCGGGCCAGAGGATGCGAACGTCCCCGAGGATCGGATGCTCGTCAGGTCGCGGAGCAGGTCGGCCTTGAAGCCGTTGTCAAAGGCATTGGTGACGAGGTCGCTGGCGTTGCTCCGAGCGGCGGCGGTATCGGGCATGTCTTGACGTCCTGTCATGGTTACAGTCACAGACAGTTATTAGTTGACTGATGGTGAAGGGATATTGATCATTCTCATGACGCTTTGCTGCGACACGCTTCAATGAGGAACGCGTTATGTAGCGCGTCCTCATACTACGTAGTATTACGTCGATGATGGCCGCTAATAGGCCCCACAATTCTTATTGAAACAAACTTGTTTAGCGCGAGTGTCTCTGATGCAACTGCAAACTCTAAATAAGCGTGAGATGTCTCTTTTCATCAGCTCCAATATTATGGCTCGTCTCTTTTCAAATCCCAAACACAACTCTTCAAACACTTGCCTCCGACAGACCAACCAACATGATCAACATCCCACAGTTCAGTCAAACACTCGCAACGACCCCGATTCGTGGCCGCAAAAGAATCAGAAACAATCCTGAAGCTGCCAGATGGAACGCAGTGCACTGCAGAGCCCAGACATCAAATCCCACCCCGCCGCTCCAAGCAGCTACTAATACTACCCGTCCCTGAAACATGTTCCAATCTCGTCAGAGGGGTCTGTTCTCTTAGCAGGCAGACCAAGACGTCATGAGCCATCATGGTGCGGGCGTGAAATCCAACTGCTGCAAACAAGGACTTTTGACTGTTGATATGTTTCCAACTGTTTGTCTCGTGGGTTGTCTCAAGGTCTAGGCAGCAAGAGTAATAGGTCACGGGGAAAAGACAAGTGTCATATCGAAATGATGTATAATCAAGTATATCAGAATTCAAAAAGGTACAGTCGAACATGAGTTACATGATGCAAGACTCTAGAAGAGTCAAGACGAGGGATGGGCCCAAAGGCTAAAGCCGTGGCCGATGGAAACCACTAGGTCTGGGCCTCATCGCAGACACAGCACGACTTCTGATAGACCATAAAGTCCATCTGGCCGCTGTTGGTCCCGGCAAACCCGAGCTCCTCGGTCGTCAGGCCGTACAGGTCGCACCTCTCCCCGCCGACAACGACAAACGCTTCGCACTCGGCGGCGTGCTCGTCGCACTTCTGGGCGCACTGCTCCGCGATGAAGACGGTGTTCAGGTCACTGAAAGAGTACACGGGCTGAACGTCGCCGTTCTGGAACTGGCCCTGGACCCCGCAGACGTCGACGTCCTGGGTGGTGCGGCGACGCAGCTGCTGGCGGCGGCGGTCGGGCTGCGCGCGGATGGAGCACCGGATGTCCAGCCCATTGTAGGCGTCCTGGTAGGGGCACGTGAAGCAGTTGAAGTTGTACAGCAGGTCGTCGCCCCCGTGGCCGCCGTCGAAGGCGCCGGCGAGGTCGTCGCTCTCGGCGCGGCCGGCGAAGAGCACGCAGCGGCCGTCGGACGCGAAGATGAACGAGCCCGCGTTGACGTAGCCATCGAAGCCGTCGTACCGGTTGGCCAGGTCTCCGCACTCCTCAAACGTCAGGCCCTCCTCAACGTGACTGAGCTCGGGCAGCGTGCTGCTCAGGACTCCGCGTCGGCCACAGACTTCGCTCTGGAGAAAGTTCTCGTCGGTGCTGAGCGTGCAGACCGCGGCGGTGGTTGTCGCTGCTGCTGCGGTAGAGGTGGTGGTGGCGGCGACCGAGGAAGTGATCTCGACAGTGGTGATGCCTGTATCGGTGGAAGCCGTGCCGGTGGTGGTAGCTCCAGCGGTCTCGGAAGTCAGAGTCGCCTCGGCGGTGCTCGTGCCAGAGGCCGTCCCGGTAGATCCAGCAGTCGCCGTGCCAGACGTTGCGTCAGTGCTGATACCGGTCGTGGTCGTGGCGACGCCGGTCAAGGACGAGCTCAGCCTGCAGAGACCAGCATCCGCTCCCGAGAGGGCGAATGCAGCTACCAGAACCGCCTTGACAACGGTTGAAGAAGGCATTTTCGGAAAGGAATGAGTCAAGAGAATGTAAAGAATGAATGACGAGATAGTTGGGGGAAAAGAGACTGTCTGAAAAGAAAGAGGCCAGGCAGGGGAAAGGACGGCGGCGGCTCACCCGCTACCCCCCAGGTTTTTATATAACCCCATGGTCTATGGATGATCCTCCAGCTCTGATTATACCAAAGATCGTGGCTTGGGCTCGTTCCTTGATGAGAGGCTTTCGATAGTTCAGCTGTGCGGTGGAGCAAATTAGATGGCTTGACCTTTTTGACCTTTGGCCTTTTTTCCCACCGCACACGCCGCCCCTGACTAATATTCCTTAGCTGACAACGGCTGTGGAGATGAAACGGAACCGTTTCTTGGCCTCGTATCTGTGCATGCTGGGGAATTGGTGGCTTGTAAGCGGCTGAAGATTTTCCATTTGAAATTTGCATATTTCTTACAGTAGCTGTACGGAGTAGTAATGAGTAATAGGATTAAGATCATAAATCTAGCATGACCATGAATTTCAAGTCATAGAGTCAACAACCCTCTCCCTCCGTCATAGTCTCCTGTACCCCCTCAACGAAGCTCCTGCTCTGGCTCCGCCTCCTCAGCGTCAGAGTCGACAGTCTGCACCGCCGCCGTGGACTCATAGTCCCAATCTCGAGTCACCGTGGCCTTTTCCCACTGTGTGAACAAGGGGTTCTTTCTATTTTATCAATCGTTAGCTATTGGAGTCATACAACGTTGGGTGGGAGGTGACAAACAGCTGTGGCCTCTTTCGCTCCCATGGCCTCGACGCCAGCGAAGAGTCAAGTTCACCCGGTGCCCTAACAACATTAGCAAGACAGTTTCAGTTTTCAACTCCATCTTTCTGTATGAAATCTCCTCACCCAATGCAAAAGTAACGACCAACTACAAAGTCCAAGTTTGGCGTAAGCCAAGTCTCGCACGCGTTGGTAATAGTCCTACCGAGTTCAAGTCAGATGTTGATCAATGATCCGGGGGGAGGCTGCTTACGGGTTCCAGGCCCTCAGCTGGTCGACGGTGAGGAACTTGTGCCTCACAAAACTCCGGCACGTCTCCCCCTCCTCCATCAGCGCCAGCCTGCACGTATCCTGGATGCAGAGCTCCATTCCCGCCTCCAGCGTGGAGCAGCTATACGGCAGGTGGTTCACCGCGATGAGGTGGTCAGTCGCCATCATGGTGTACATGGAGATGGAGGCGCAGGTGTCACCCTCTTGGACGGTGTACGTCGCGCCCTTGCAGTCGGGACGCGCCCGCTTGGTGTTTTTGACGAGGCCCGGGCTGTCCGAGGCTGGCCTGGCGGGATACTCGTACGCGTTGCTGCCCTTCGGGATGGAGCACCTTGCCAGCGCACGTTCGTACGTGTCCCGCGTCATCTCCTCAAAGCCGTTCCGGGGGTCGGCCATCAGAGCCTGCCACTTTAACGCGCAGTCAGAACATGGTCCTCGCTCTTGACTGTAGAGGGCTTCGAGGCAGCGGCCGGAGCTGAGCATCAAGGTCAGCCTGCCATCCATCCGAATCTTAGCAGGGAGCAGACTCACTCATCCTCGAGGCACAGGAGGTCTCTCGTCCAGATGATGGACTCGGCGAGCTCCTTGGCCGACTGCGTCTCTGGCATGGCCCTCCAGAGATTGTATTCCCCCCCGCCGCAGGCCACGACGATGTTGTCCAAGAAGGCGTCCAGGGAATCACGGCACGGCTCGGCGCAGTAGGATGCGCCCACCGGCCCCTTGAGCACGTTGAGGCCCCGTGCCTGCTCTGCCGATGCGACAAACGGGCAGTCGACCTCCTGGGAGAGGGCCTCGCGACACCGCTCAGGGACCGAGTCGGGGATGTCAGAGAGAGACTTCCATATCTTGTACGAGCTGGCCAGGTCGATTGCGAGGGATATGAGTAATGTTCTATAAACTAGAGCCATTATATATAAAAATGGCCTCTTCAGACCGTGGTGTCTGATTAAAAAGAAATCAGTGACGAGACGTTGATGATACTACCTGCAGGGACCCACTGATCGTAAGCACCACCTCTCTCGAAAATCAAGAGGGGCAATGGGGAGAATATGTATTCCGCAGGGCTGGCCAAGCTTGACAAGGTAGGATTCGCTGACCAGGACAGGGGGCACAACAGGCAGGGGCTGAAACCAACACGCCTGCACACCTCGTCAGCTTTTGGTGAACGTAGCAGCAATCAGGTCAGCCCGATGACGCGGAAAAGTTATTTTTTTCAGTTAACTAGCTAACAGACTGGTGGTGATCAAATTGCTGTTCTATATTTCAGGCCAACCTCACCCTTCCGAAGCTATCCCCGGGCTTGAGGGAACACGGCCCCACCGACCGGAGCCGTGGGCCCACCGGTCGGCCTGGCGCAACCCGAAACGGCAATGGCCGAAGGGTGGGGGCTCGGCGCCCACATGCCGCTCGGTCCAGCCGGGCTCCGCCTTCGCCCCACGAGCTTCAGGAACTGCCCACTGAGGTGCTAAATGCGTATATATGGAGGCAGGGGCGACCCAGTCATTGATATCAGCCCTGCCGTACTCTAAATTGAATGCCGGTACGTCGTCCACTCGCAATGGGTACATCCTCGTTCTTTTCAGTTCGACTCCGGCTCCAGGCCGGGGCCATCCAGAAAGAATCCCCTTTATTTTCCACCGTTCACGCCGTTGACCAGGCCCGATGCGGCCTCGCCCTGCTGTCGAATAGCTTCGTCCAAGCAGCCAGCGCTAGCAGCAACGAAGCCTAGATAAGTTCTCTATATTGAATGTCAGCTTCCACTCCATCATCTCAGTAGGGCCATCAGGACTCACGCTGGGGTTGAGCACTCGGGATTGGTACTCGGCATGGAACTGGGTGCCTTTTTCATCGTTAGTTGATCCATTGGTGCTTGAAAGAAGTGATCCCGGGACACGTACCAACAAAGAAAGGGTGGTCCTTCAACTCGAAGACGCCCATTCGTTCAGCCTTGGTGTCTTTGCCGATGAAGTTCAAACCGGCCTTCGACAGACGCTCCACGTACTGAGGATTGACCTCGTATCGGTGTCGGTGTCTCTCCTGAATGACTCCGGCACCGCCGTGCATGCGACGGAACTTGGACCATTCGCTACCCGATTCAAACACAGTGTTGTGTAGTCCAAGTCGCATGGTGCCGCCCATGTTTTCGCGGTTGATCTCCGGCCTCCACAGGAGTTAGTTGGCGATCCAAAATAACAGAGAGAGAAAATGCGTGGGATGCTCACATGTGAATGATGACGTGATCCTTCGCACCAGCATCAAACTCCTCAGAGTTGGCCCCAGCGATGGAGCACTTGTCTCGAGCGTACTGGATAACTGCGGTCTGGAAACCCAGGCAAACCTAACATGGAAAGTCAGCTCCGAAACGGGTAAAATAGTTCATATCCACCTACTCCCAGGAAAGGCGTGTTGTTCTCCCTCGCCCACTTGGACGCCAGCATCATGCCTTCCACACCGCGAACGCCGAAACCGCCGGGGACGACTGTTCCATGTCAACACATATTGCAGCATTATAATCCGAGGAATCTTACTCATGCCATCGGCAGTCTTCACCTGCTCCCAAGCTGCTTGGTACTTCTCTGGCTCATCCACTTGCGCCTTGGGTTCGAGGTGCTCAGAATCGACCCAGCGTATGTTGAGGCGACGGCCAATGCGCATGCAAGAATGCTCAAGAGACTTTTCGACCGAGATGTAGGCATCGTGGTGTTGCACATACTTGCCCACAAGCGCAATCTCAACCGCGGTGTCGAATGTCTTGGTAACGACAGAGGTCCACGTATCCCAGAGCTTTTCGCCGGCAGCGACCAAAGACGGCGAAACATTCATAGCCCCAAGGTTGAGCTTAGACTGCAGGAGCGGGATGAGGTTTTGTTCGCGCAGGAGAAGAGGGACCTGGTAGATGGTGGGCATGTCCCGGACGACGATGACCTGTTCCACTTCGACCTGGCAATGCAGGGCAATCTTGCTCACGCTGCCCTGTGCAAGCGGCGTTTCGCAGCGGCAGGCAATCTGGGATCATGTTAGTGATGAGAGATGGAGCGAGTGAGAAAGGGTTTCGGTACCAAGTCGGGAATCAGGCCGTGGCTCCGAACCGTCTTGACAGCGTGTTGCGTCGGTTTTGTTTTCTGCTCTCCGTGTACCCTGACATCGATCAGCCTCTGTCGCCGTTCCCGTTTCTAGGAAATACGTACTGGGGAACATAGCTCACGAAGATGGAAAGGAAGTTGTTGCTACCGGCCTCATGGCGCACTGTTCAAACGAGTCAGTTCTCCGCATCTTATTGCAGCCCAAGTCACATGAACGCTCAAGAGCTCATCAAGGCTTTTGGGAATGCATACATTGCGTCAATGCCTGAACAAAAGGCATCTATTCTAATGTCAGCAACACGGCCTGGGCGCGCAATTGGCCAGGCAACTCACGTTCTCAATGTCGCCGACGGTACCGCTGATACTAGTCAGTATACACTTCGGAACAGACGATCATGGGCATGTGAAACCCTTGACTCACCCTAGCTCGATAATGCAGACGTCGGGTTCCTCTCCAGAGCCATCGACCGAGATCTTGGCAACGCGCTTGATCCACTCGAGAATCATGTCGACCACGTGTGGGACGATCTGGACTGTTCGTCCAAGATACCCGCCCTTCCTCTCCTTCTGCAGGACCTCGAGGTAGACCTTTCCGGTAGTAATGTTATTGTCGCCCGTCAAGGTAACCCCAAGATGTCTCTCGTAGTTGCCTGGTACTCGTTAATCGCGGGGCATGACTCGAGGAATACGAAGGATGTACCAAGATCAAGGTCGACTTCCTGTGGTAAAATGGTAAGCAATTGTTATAGACGAAAACGGGCGGGAGACACACCGATCCAGAGCTCAGCACGAAGCACTCGCCGTGCTCGGCCGGGGCCATGAGGCCCGCATCCACAGAGACATATGGGTCAATCTATTCAGAGTCAGTTGGAATCCCACGTTAAAACGTCCGATTAACACACCTTGATGCAGCTGACACGCAGTCCGAGCGACTTCAGAAGCTATATATAAGATGTAAGAATCGAGCACACATGATGGAGGGGTACTGAATGGAGGGGCACGAACTAAGCCAGTGGACGAGGCAATGATGCCTTTTCCAACACCTATCGAGCCATTAGAAACGATCAAATGAACAAGCACAGGGTGGAAAAGTACCGGAGATTACACCGCCTGAGACAAGGACATAACGCATGGTGACGGGATCGTTTCGTTGTCGAATTGAACAGTAAGGGCGGTGGACGGAGTACAAGTAATCCGTGCAAGTCAAAGAGAGGTTCCAGCCTAGAATTTTTTTTTTCAACGGCTCGACGCGCGACGCGGGGCACTCGGTGTAACTAAATTCCGGAGGGGTAGAGTGCTAAAATTAAAGCATGTGCCTGTGGAGTCTCCAGCATTCACTCTTACATGACTCTCCAATCATGAAACACTGGTGTCCGATAGTTCGAGGACGGGACCAATACTGCGAGAAGCCAGCCTCGAGGGCTCTCGGCTGAAGGCCCCGGGGAGGAATCGAGAGACGTCGTCTCATGAATATCAAACCACTCATTTATACATGCTCAACTATCTGGCACCCCTATCCAGACTTTACTGCCTAGCCGTACAGTGACAGGAAATCAAATGTCAAAAACACCAAGAAAGCTACTACTACCTCGGATCAAAACACACACGTAAACAGAACACTGAATAGTCCGTGCAATCCTCGAGACCAAGACCGAAGAGCAAGTCCCATCTAGCATCCGCCACCACCTCCGCTGTCTCCTCCTCCTCCTCCTCCGCTATCTCCTCCACCACAAGAGCCACCACCTCCCCCGCCACCAGAGCTGTGATAGCTGCTGTAGCCTCCCCGAGTTTTGCTGCTCGAATAATACGTCGTTGTCGAAGTCCTCGGAGCGCAGGTGATCGAGAAATCATCGGCCGCGGTCAGGTTCATGACGTTCTGCTGCAACATGATATCTGATGTCGTGCCTCCCCCGCCATTTCCACCTCCTCTGGGCTTCAGGACGGGCTTCTTCTTCTGAGCAGGCGCCGCGGCGGGCTTGACAGTCGTTTTTGGGACAGAGGTCGTCGTCGCCCTGGCTGCCTGCAGGGTTGGGGGTGGTGGTTGATGGTTGACGGAATCAATAGATTCTGGCTTCTCCTGCTCGTCTAACTTCTTGTTGCCTTGAGAGTCGCGGCGACGGCGAAGGAAAGGCAGGCATTTGGTTATCATGCTTTTCAGACCCATCTTGCCGGGGGTTTGAATTTGAAAGTTTGATAGTGTAGGAGTGTCTGTTGCAGACTTGTAAAGGATGGTGAGATGAACTTGAATTGTCAGTGGCAGTCCGCGGCTTTATACATTTGGTTCTTCTATAGTCATCGACACTCAAGACTCTAGTCTAGTCTGCCCATCGCCGGGGAGTCTGCCCTCTCCATGTCAGCCGGGCGTCTGGGCCCCGGTTGGCGATCTTTCCTCTCCACATTCTGCAGGCTGCCACGGCATTAGGCAACCCAGCTTGGAAGTTTTCTAGAAGCAGGGCGGAACCGGGACCGGAAACGAGCCTGGTTGCACAATGATGCAGTAAGCCATTTCTAATGTAGTGTATCCTACCAGTAGCTCGGGAACTCTTCTGGAGCATTGCTGCAGCAGCTGAGATAGTGATATCCCGAGATTCCATGTCCCGTCTTGCAAGTGTAACCATGGAATGGTCCCAGCCCTACAGTTGTCTGAAATGAATGAGCAGAATGAACGTCTTGTCCTTTGAATATATCTCTAAATTATGAGCTCGATACTATGTGATGGATTTCAAATTTGCAAAGAACCCGCACTTGAAGGCTGCCTAGTCTCTGGCACAGCCACCAGCTGAACCCCTGCAAGACACTCGAGACTGGCCAACGCACAGCAGGCAAGGCATATCCTTGGGTGTGCGGAAGCAGCAGAGAAGTATCTCTAAATAAGGACTTGAGGGTCAATTAGAGCGTATAGTACTTAGATAAGGTAAGGAAATACCTTATTTTAGGAGACCTTGTGTAGTAATTGCAAGTCTTTTAGAGTAGCTTTGGACTCTTTACCTCCCTGCTGCTTCCGCACACCCAAGGGGATTCTCGCAAGAGTGGGATGTACTCCCCAACGGGTCCGAGGAGGGATCCCAGTCCAATATCACTGGCCAGTATCCGTACTCTACCGGAGCTGCCGAATCCCGAGTCACCTCTCGGCCACAGAATCACAACAGATCAGAACACTGACAGCCCTGAGAACCTGCTTCTGCATGTTTGATCCGCTCAAAGCCTCAAACGTCATAAGAAGCCCCCTGATGCAAAAACCTGCGGCTAGGGAACCACGCTAAGGCCGATTGCGGCAGTGCAGGTCCTCGCTGCAGATCCCTTCTCAACATGGCAATACGCAGCGCTGAAGCTCTCACCAATTCCATGTATATAAGTGACGAGCATAACCCAGAGGAGGTCCAAACAACAACAAAACCCAAGACTTTATTAATTCTTGAACCTCAAGACCATCCCATCCCATCAATCAATCTATCAATCACACATACTTCAATCATGGGCCATTCAGACTCAAAACCCGACATCACCCACATGCCCGCAGAGCTGGCAAAGACCATCCCTCCAGTCATCCGCCTCAGCTATCAGAATTCCTGGAAGGCCCTCATCTGCTTCAGTCGCGTGTCGCTCCAGCTCAGCGAGCCGGGCTCTGAAGCCACATACTCCATCTGCTTCCCGAGAGGCTGGTACGGAGACGTTGTGCTGCACAGCGGACCAGACCCGGAATCATCAGTGCAGGTCTCCCGGGCGACGAGAGAGGGCACATGCTCGTCTGATTATTCCATCTCCTTGCCCTCGCTGCCAGGCTCGGAATCCACGCGCAACCTGGAGATCCTTCGACACGCGTCCGGCAGAAAGCGCAAGTGGTGGTTCGCCATGCAAGTCGGGCACGGCGCCAGCGCGCGCGTCGAGCGCTTCGAGTGGCGGCGCTCCCGCGGCAACGAGGTCAAGAGCATCGGCCAATCCGGCTCGGGATGGAAGCTCGTGCGGCTGGGGGCGGGCAAGTTAGAAGACGACGAGGAGGGGCACGGATACGGATCCTCTAGCGACGAGGAGGCGACGGCAACAGGCGACGGATTTGCAAGCGATGGGAAAGAAGTCGTCGCCGTGTGGGCGAGCAGCAGCTGCTGGAAGACGCTCTCGGGGGTCGGGGAGTTCCAGCTGCGGG
>JABFEP010001110.1:0-12084 GCA_013618265.1 Fusarium albidum
TGCTCGACGAGACTTCAAGCAGTCCGAAATCATCCTCTACCGCCAGGCCCCCGATGCTGCCCCCGTTCCAAACGCCGGCACCCAGGCCCTCGCCGCCCCACCAGAGAACAAGCTCGCTCTTGTCCAGGTATGAAAGATATTAGACAAGACGCTTAATTACCCATTGGTCCTTCCTTGGTGGGCCTTTTTGTTAGCTCTCTGCGCGTTTTCTAGCATCCGTCCTGGCGTTTTTTGGGTTTTAAACATGGGCGAGAGAGAGAACCAGTTGATGGAACTATCGGACTTGCAGTCTCTTTTTGGTCCACAAAAACAATCATCCATGAAAACAATTAATTCGATATGATCCCGTATGTCCTAGGTATCTCGCCCCTTGTGAGTTTTTAGAAAAAGGAAAGAGAGGAAAACACAAAAACACCTCTAGTCGAAACAAATAGGCCTCATTTCCCCCTGTCTGGCTTTGGGCTTTGGCTCATCATACAAGTTCCATGACATCGTCGGCTTCGAACCCAAACTGATTGTTGTGGATGGCCGCGATTCGGTCCAGCTCTTCCTGGTACTGCTTCCGGACATCCGCCAACGACACGACCTTGCGTTTCCCAGCCAGGTCCCCGTTCCGCTCAAGGGCCATCGTCGTCTGCTCATCGTAGATCCAAGCCTGTTTGGCCTCCACGCAGCTGAGCGCGTTGATGAGGAGGAGATACTGCCTGGTGACGGGGGTGTCGAGGATGTCGAGGATGTCGTCCCCCGTCACCTCGTCTCCCACCCCCGTGGCGCGTAGCTTGTGGATCCGGTCCAGCACGACCGAAGCAGCGCCGCGGTAGTTGTTGTGCTTGATCCGCCACGAGTAGAGCACCTGGTGATGGGGGAAGCCTTCCGCCGCGTCCAACGACGCCCACGACTTTTGCGCCAGCATGTCATCCACCTCCTGCTGCAGGCCTGGGAATGGCAGCGCCACAAGCTCCGTGTTGTGATAGGTTGCGCACATTCGGTCGACGAGTTTACCGAGGCTCGAGTGTCTCATGGCTCGATCCTGGATCGACAGCAACGTGGCATGGGCGAGCTCGAACTGGGAGGTGGCAACCGCGGCGTTGAACAGCCGGCTCTGCATGTCTGTCTTGGCGAAGGCGGCATCCGGCTCGAGACCCAAGAACTGCATGGCTAACCGCGCGAACTCGATGACATACGAGTACGCCCTTTGTTTCTCAAACAAGGCAACAATGTGAGAGTAGTACTTGGCAGGCCCGCGATTCAGGAGATTCCATTCTGTGTCGTCGAGAAGTCCGCTGCTGTGGCGATCGATTTCAAGGTCTTCGGCGCCTGGTAGTTGGGTCAGCGAATGAAAGCTTCAACAACAAGTACAGTATTAAATTAAAACTTACTCATGCCAATAGCTGCCTTTCTGAAATTGATAGCAGCAGCGCTCAAGTCCTTCAACGCCAGTAGCACGCGCCCCTGGACGTAAACAGAAAAGGGGTTCTGGTCACAGAAGGGTGCGAGATCCAGAGCCAGGTCAGCTCGCTCCCGCTTGATCAGGGAGCACTGAATGAGCGACGGCGAAACTTCGATATCGCTGTCTGGGGCGCACAAATTGGTGACGAGGTCGGTGACGCTGCTGGAGAGCGGCTCATTCTTAATGTTGGCGAAGCCGAGGAGATGTCCTACGTTCGTCTCCAGCGCCGTCACTAGGTGAGCATCCTCCGAGGCCTTCTTCGAGGCAATGCCATTCTCGCTCTTTTCGCGATTGACGGGCAGCGATATCTCGGTCTGGGCGAGCCACTTCAGCAGCTCCAGCCTTCGCAAAGCAGCGACAAGCTGTCTGAAAACATGGCCGACATCAACCCGGTGGTGGAGAGCGTCGGCGACGTTATCGAACTCGAACTCCATGTGCACAAGGAGGATGAGCTGGCTGAAGTAAACCCTCCATTGCAGCTCGATGGTGTCCTGGACAGCCTTCACAGCCAGTTTTCTTCCAAATTCGGTCAGCGGATGCCGCAGATTTCGACTCTTGGCCTCTGCCGGGGCCGAGATGAGCTTCATCACGTCGGCGTAGAGCTCGTCAGTCACTGCGTTAAAGTTCTGGCCGAGCGTCTCGACGACGCGGTCACAATCCTCATCGGTGATTCCTCGCCAGAAGCCAGACTTGTCGGAGAAGTATTGAATTCGCTCGAGATCCGTCTTGGACGAATCCTCGTATAACTCTGGCCGTAGCACCGCCTCGCACAGTTGCACAAAGTTGTCCGAGAAATTTTCCACGAAGCCCAGAGCCGAACCGACCAAGGCCGCCTGAGGCAGTTGGTCCTCCTCGGGCGATGACAGGTTGTGATATAGCCGCTCAAGGCTGCTGCAATCTCTGATGGCCGAGAGGAAGTCGGCGCAGACAACCCAGGTCATGTCCGAATCGGGATCAAGGGTCAGCCCGATGGCCTCTCCTCGCTGCTTGTCCAGCTCAGCCAACAGTCGGTAGAACCGCTTCCACTGTGCCTCACTCGAAGCGCGGAACGACTCGTACGCCATAGCGCCGGAAGAGCCTCGGTCTAAGGTCGCCGTGGAGCCGAGGACCGAGCATATCGACTCCGCCAGCCCACGGCCTTTGCCTCCCTCATTGGCGGTTCCGAGTCCGCGCTCATAGATCGACAACGCTACCTCAAGTGTCGCCTTTGTGAAGCGGCCAGGTTTGAGGATGAGCCTCAGCCACTTCTCGGTCACATCCGTTGGATCGCATGGGCCAGAATCCTCAGCAGTCGGAGCCCGAGTGTCCGCATAGACGCCGTCCCAGTTCGCTTCCCAGCTTTCCGACATGTTCTTTCGGTCCACCTCGAGTCTCTGCACCCTATATGTCATGTTGTTCTTCCAGAGGGTCCAGAGTTGGATGGCGCTCTCGGCAGGGCAGGACAGGATGAAATCAGCCAGTGTCCACACATCTGATGACGATGGCGTGACTGGGACCAACGCGTTCTTGGGGAAAATGTCTTCGACAATGATCGTGTGGGCGTCCTTGGCAATGATCTTCCAGAACTTGAACTCTCCTGCGCCGATAGGTGAGAAGGTCGCGCAGATTCGCTGTCCTCGGTTCCGTCCAACCACCTGGACCAGGTTGGATTGAGAAGGGTCTATCGCCCACTTGCCAACCTCTTGGGGGTTCCTCTCGGCGTTCAGGATGTCGCCGGTGTATAGGATTTGGCCGTCGTTGATGTTCCAGATTCGCAATCGGTGGTCTAGACAGACAGTGATGGCAAAGAGAGCATCCTCGAGCCCAAAGCTCGTAACCTGGATCGACGTAGCTGAGCTGTATTCCATGTTGACCTTCCCGTACTTGACGGTGTGCTGGCCTTGGAATGGCAGAAGGCTGCGGAGGTTCTGAGCCCACCCCTGAACGTTGAAAAAGGTCTCTTTCCAGAGAGGCGCCGACGCTAGCAAGATCAGCAAAGGAATCAGCTTTTAGATATCAAGCCGAACTTACGTTCGTGGGACTTGTTCCTGTCCAGGCGAATCATGCCGCCATCGTTGACAGTCAGCAACAGTGTCTCTGCCGTCACGGCCACCATGCGGTGAGGGTGCTTGAAGCCCAAGCCCGCCGGTGCCTGCACCTTGCCCAGCTCGGAGAGCCCAGCGTCGACTGCAGCTCGCTTTCTGAACAGGTCCGGTCGCAGTGTGAAGTTGTAGAGCTGGTACGCCTGGTCGAGAACGAAGACGCAGAGTGCATCATGCTCTTGCTGGTCCGAGAAAGCCACGCAGCCGGGCTGAATAGGGACCGAGAAGTGGAAGTTCAGCACCAGAGGCGCATCGGCCGCCTGGGCCTTCTTGTAAACATCGACAGCCCGGATGCTCAGCAGCGTACCCTCCTCCAGGACCCGCCAGAGAAAACTGCGCGGCGTATCGTGCCATTGTCGGTGATAGACGGACGATGCGGTCGCCAGGCTCTTCAGTCGAAACGTCGTCTCGTCCTCCACCGAGTTGTCTCGTGCGGGTTTGCGATGGCTCCGACCATGGATTGAGTTGGACGGAACTCGAATGGTGACAACGGACGAAGAGGCTGGAGGCTCGAGATTCACGCGCGTCTCCTTGAAGAGATACTGCGTCTCGCCTGAGTCCATCTCGCCTCCATAAATCGGCTCGATCGCGGGATGTTGGGTGGCAAGTCGAAGGAGGTTTGATGGGCGCAAACCAAATCCGTTTCTCCAATACAAGATCCCGTCGCGTTGCCCGGTAGAATTTCAGAGTGGAACTTTAGGCGCGCCTCCGCGCTAACCGAAAATGGCAATCAGCTCAAGCAAGACACAGGCGCCAGAATGGTTGGCTCATGGATCATGAATGGAATAGAAATAGGATAATTAGGGGTTTTAATTATTTATTCTACATTTAATCAGTACTCCGTACTCGGTGCTGCTTTACGCATGTAAAGGATCCCTCATTCGAAAAATACATTTCCTGTAACTTGTGCGCTAGAAAAGACCCAGCAACTCTTGCCCGCCCTTGAAAATTGGAACGTAAAAGAGAGTCCCCTGTTAATGAACGCCAACAATCATGCAAAGTGCCACACATATACACCACCCGTCATACGCATACAGCTGTCTATAAATCAATCCTTGTCCATATCCTTGGGCGCAGGATCGCCAATGCCTTCCTCGCCAATGGCGAACAGAGTGTCACTTTCTGGGAGACAAGGGCTGTCGTAGATCTTGGCGACTCGCGTCTCTCCACGACCCTTCTTCAGACTGATTCGTGTTGTGCTGGCATGAGCGATGATATTGCCACCGACAGGTTTCTTGGGATCCGGGTTAAACATGGCACTTGGACCACCGTCGACTTGGGCGACGACCTGGTTTGTGATGACCACTGCGATACCAAATTCATCCGCCAGGCGTTGCAGAGTTCTCATGAACTTGGCAAGATGGGTCTGTCGGTTTGAGAGCTCACCGCGGCCGCAGAAATCGGTTCGGTAGAGCGAAGTGGCGCTATCAACGATAAGCAGCGAGAATCTTGTCTCGCACATCATTGCGGCAGCCTGGTTGAGCAGTTGCAGCTGATGGTCAGAATTGTAAGCGCGGGCGTAAGCGACATTGTCGAGGACTTCCTCGCCGGAGAGACCGAAGCGGTTGGCAACGCCTAGCAGTCTCACGGGACGGAATGTGCCCTCTGTGTCAATGTACATGCATTTTCCTTCGCCGCCACCCATGTCGAATGGCAGCTGGCAGGTCACGGCGAGTGTGTGGCAAATCTGACTTTTTCCGGTCCTGAATTCGCCAAAGAGCTCCGTCACTGAGCCTGTTTCGATTCCGCCGGCAAGAAGCGTGTCCAGGTTCTTGGATCCGGTCGTGATGGAGATGAGTTCGCTACGGCGTTGGTGCATTTCTGTCGCCGTCGTGAAGCCCATCGGGACAAGTTTCGAGGCTTTTTTTTTTCAGGAAGCATCAGCAACGTATATATACGGCATATCAATCTTCTCACGACGTACCTTCACCAAGAATCTTTGCCGCCTTCTGCTCGGAGATGCCCTTGATTTGTTCAAGCACTCGTCGGGGAGTGTACGCGACCGACTCGACCGTATTGTAGCCTCCATCGACAACAAGTTGAATGTCGCGCTTGGTCAATCCAGCGACTCCCTGAATCATCGACTGTTAATGGGCGTTCCATGCTTCTGGCCGCTGGATACATGCCTCCAGTGCGGAGAGTGGTGTAGGGGCGCCAGGACCGGGCATGCCGCCGTCCTCTCCCATCTGGGCCTCGTCGTATTCCTCGCTCATCGTTTTCACTGTGTTTCGACCAATTTAATTAACGAGGGAGGGCAGAATGCTTTGGATTTTGGATGGGGAAATTGGTAAGCTGGTGAAAAGGTGAGGGATGATGATAGAGGAGATTGAAGGAAAGTGCGCGGTGGGACGCGTCTCGGGGAAGGCAACAACGCCTCTTTCAGCACGCCAGGTCACGTGGCTTAGATGAGTCCAGGCCACCTCATGCACGAAGCACGGACTCACGGGTAGGCAGCCAGGCCTACTACCTAGGTAGGTGAGGAATGCAGACACTTCCGTTCCACAAGGCACATACCTACATCGGCACTTTCAGGTGGCGAAATCGTTTAGCCAAGCTGACATTTTGCTACGACTTTGTCTTATCTTTTTCCTTTCTTTACGATCACTACGGGTTTCATCCGGTGCGCATGTCACAGTCTGTGGTCTTGGTATTGAATAGACTTTGTGGGATGATTGGTGAATTACTATTGTCGTGCTAAAAGTACAAAAGGATCGAAAGAATCAAGGCAGCCAGGCAAGTTGTGAATAAACTTGCGACGATAAACCCTCCGAAACACCAGTCCATGCGATTAATCAAGGCCTTGTAAAGGGAGTCGTTGCTGGTGTTGGCCCGAGATGAAAACCTGCAAATCAAAGCATCCGTGAATCACGATCCTCCGCAGTTGACGAGTTCACTCCATGATTGTTCGTGACAGGTTGGTTGCACCGTCTAGTTGACGGTGATACGGCGGGTCTCATGCTTCTTGGCCTTGGGGACGATGATATTCAGGACGCCGTCCTTGAAGCTGGCGCTGACAGTGTCCTGGTCGACGCGAGTAGGGAAGTTGAAGCTGCGGGAGAACTCGCCAAAGCTGCGCTCGGTAAGCCAGTACTTGGCCTTGTCGGCAGGCTTCGTCTGTTCCTCCTTTGGCTGCTGGCTAACTTCCCGGCCAACCTCCTGGCCGCTCTCGCGGGAGCTAGCCTCGTCCTCATCCTCCACGGTGGCCTGGTGGGAGTGGGAGCTCTTGGCGTCGTCGTCGGTGATGGCGCCGCTCATGTGGGTGTCCTCGACGAGGCCGGCGGGGGGAGTGCCGGCGGTGTACGTGCGCTCGGTCCTGCCGCGAACGAGCATCGTCTGGGGCTCGGTGAACTCGATGTGGACGTCCTCCTTGCTCATGCCGGGAAACTCGCCGTGGAGCTCGTAGGCGTCTCGAGTCTCGCGGACGTCGAACTTGGGCTGCCAGTGGCTCAGGCCACTGCGGCGACCACCCTGTCCCTGGCGAGAGTAGCTGTCGAAGTCATCGAGGAGGCGGAAGAGGGGAGTGAAGGAAGCGTCCGAGTTGTACAAGTTGCGAGGGAAGAAAGCCATTGTGTGTGCTTGGTTGGTGTTGCGCTTTGGTGTGGTTTGGTTCAGGTTGCGAGGAAGTCTTGGAGGAAGAGTGGATTGGCAGGATTGCATAAAGTGGTTTGAAGATGTTGTTGTTTTCTCTGTGTGTGTGTTCTGATGAAGAAAGATTCCCAGCCTTGGGGGATGTCAAGGCTGGCTTTATACCTGATGTGATTGAGGAGGGATGGAGATGGTGGTTTCCCGAACCTTGGGGAAAGATGATCACAAAGCCTCCCGCTTGTAGCTTCTAGAAGTGACATGGCATAGAGAGACAGGCAGGGAAAGCCTTAGAAAGCACCTAAACGTTGACATCAAATCGTGTGTGTGCCTGTTTGATGCTGGAACTGGCGGGAATCTGGCCGACGGCTGTAGAAGCTTCCACCAAGTTCCGTGTAGCACGGCATGCCCAGGTACTGAGGCGGGATTCTAAAAATTCAGGCGAGTTTGCTAGCATCTTCAGGATTATTCGGAGCTCTCCAGTAATCTTGGAGTATTATTGCAGGCAGGAATCGACGTCTTACCTCGATCAATCAGTCGTTGGTTTTTCTATCAAAGTCCATGAGGATCGAGGGAGGATCAGGCGTCCGGTCGTAGACCAATCATGGATACCCTGTGGGGGCTGACTGCTTATGTAATAGTCAAGCTGCCACGAACTGCGGGACCAGCTCCAAGACAAGACGCATTGCCATTGGCCTGAGAACATGGAGTTCTCACCACGCGGCGACTCCCCCTTGCTCGACGATGTCTGGGCTCCCCAACTCATCAAGAGCCTTTCATGCCATTCATACCGAGAATTCGCTGCATAATAAAGGAGCCACTTCCCATTCTATATCTCTCTCCCAAGTCTCGATTGGCGAGAGTCGAGACAGTAGACTCGTACGAAGCTTTGTTGCTGTGTCGGTTATCCTCAAGGCCGACAATATGTTCCATAGAAGCATTATATGATCTGGCGCTTTTGGGGGAGCCAGAGACTACTACTCCCTCCGCCTTCTCTTCTAGTTAGTAGCGACTTACGAGTGGCTAGACTCTTTTAATCAGCACCAGCTCTCTAAATAGGACCTCTTTATATTATTCAAGAGTGGATATTTCTTTTCCATTCCCCTGCAGTTTAAATCTCGTCTTCTTTTCGTTACTTAGTGATATACAGGATAAGGAGAGATATTTATCAAGTATGGACGAGCAAAGCCAAGGACAAGTCAACGGCGAGTGGCCTGGTAGTTCTTGCTCAGTGACGTCATCGCGAAAGGGTCCCATGATGGACCACCTGCTTTGAACGTAGTACTCGTTCAAGGGACCTCACTGTAATGTAACGCATGTCATAGTAAGAACTCCGATTTAAACCCATTTTATCATTTGTCAGAACCAAAAACAAAACAAAACCAGCTTTCCATCCACCCCGGGATTGGCAGGCAAGCCACATCCACCGGGCCACTTTACCCCAAGCCACCATTGGATCCAACGTCTAGCTAGGTAGTCTTGGTCACGCCGCCAAAAACTACCTACGAAATATGGCGTCTCCGAAACCTCTCGTATGTAATCTAAATCACGGCCTGTTGTCAAAAGATGGCAGTTAGTGTTTCCTTTTCCCGGGCCTCCCGTTGCCTCTCGCCCTGAGAAGTAAGCGAGCCTGGTCCGGCCGGCCGCTAGTTCGCTCCAGCTCTTGTTGCAAGCGACGTCTTCGTAAATCGGCCGTGTTTTGGAGCCATGCTAAGATTTGTAGCCTCGCCAACATAATTGTCCCGAGAAAGGGCAATCGCACATTTTCGCTGGATATTTGGGTGTTTTCATAAACAGACGTAAATCGTGGTGTATAGGTACATCGAGAACCGTCGCCAATGACACAAGCCAATGGTGAATACGCCAACTATGACCAGCATAGAACCGACACCTGCCGTCCCGCTCCTTTGAATTATCGCCTTCGTGAATGCATCTTCTAGGGTGGCCAGCTGGATGAAAATCGAGAGTGGCACGTCGAGAACCCGTCTCGAACGACATCGAGCCCTTACTGTCCGTATGGTCGCATCGGAGGGAATCCGGGGATCGCAGCCAGGGGCATTCGCATTCCCGCATGGGCCGGGCCCGGGCTTTGTATGCGGTTGAAGAGCCCAATCAGTCTCCTCCCCACAGATGGCTCTAGCTCGGTTCCGTCTCGTGCTATCTTCACCTCCCGGTTAGAATTCCACGGGTTGCGCAATCCTCTTGTGCGGTAAAACGGAAGTCGACCCGTCGAAAGCCACTCAAGTTTGAACGGCTTGCCCCAAGTTTTGGTAGGACTCTCCTCCCCTCCGTTGCTCTTGCTGCTCGATACATCACTTTCGACATCAGATATTCCCTCCGAATCGTCACGCTCAGCCTCCCAGAAAATAGTGCCCCTGGCGGAATCGTCGATGATCCGCCCCTTGGGAGCGTGTTCAGTCGCTTCGGTGGGTATCGCTTTGGGGAGGTCGAGGTCGCTAGCCGCTTGTGCTGTTGGCGCAAACGCTATTGCCGCCTCTGGATCGTCGTTGATTTGCGATACCATCCTGGCATAACCAAAGTATTCGCCTGACTTGTTGGCCGAGAACACCAAGTAGACGCTATCAGCTGCCTGTTCGCAGTTTCACACACAATTAGCCAACTGCCGTGAAAAGTCTGAGGGACCGCACCACCTGCCTTGAATGCGTTGTTCAGTGTGTCTTCGTTATGAGACTGAGTTGCCCAGATGCCTGTTCGGACACTCAATTCCAGGTCCTCAACCGTGAGGCTTTTTAGTATGAAGAACTTGTCTTTTTGGGGTGTTGTGACTGTTGTCTCCCTAGGAGGACCGCTGGAAACGACCACAGACTCGACGACCGGGCTCTGGATATCATTCTGTGTAGGTGTGTTGTCCGGAGCTTGGTCGGGTTTCGTTGTTGACACGGCCACCGAGGGTCCTGTGGGAGCCGTCACACCCGCGGCCCCCTCCACCGTGCTCTTGCGCAGTCGGCTGACGAGTCGAACCGACTGGAACTTGGAATCGTGTAGCTTCTGCTGCGCTGCGGTGCAGGATTCCTCATCCTTGAAGTTTGCAAACGCACAGTTGCTTTTGGAAATAAGGAACAGTGACTCCAAGCCCAATGTTTCTTTGCACACATGGTGAACGAGATTCATGAGGTCGGTCTGCGGGGGAAGATTGCCAATCCATATGGCATGTCCTGTTGAGCGGGTTTAGCCAAAGATTGTTTTCTTCCTTCTGTCTTCCTTTTCTTCGGCCAGTCATTGAGGCGAGTCACTCACCACTCTGTCGCGGCTTTCGGGGGGGCCCTCGCACAGCACTCTGCCGCCTCTCGGCCCCGTCTGCGCCATGCTTTAGCTCACTGCTCCCGGAAGATTGCTTTCCGGGCGTACCTTGCCCATGCTTCAAGGGCTGAGGGTGAAGCCCCCCCAACTCAGGCGTCTGGTCATGTTGCATAGCTCGAGGATCGTTGGCCCCGGGGGTTCCGCCGTAGTAGTGTCCCGTTATGATAGCAGTCGGTACTGGGTGTGCAGAAGTATGGTATTGGGGAGTATGAGGGTAGTAGTATGCCGACTGCTGCGGACCCATCACCATCTGGTTGGGATAATATGCCATATTCTGTCGCGAAGGAATCGACGGCTGCGGCATGGAGGTCCCATAGTATTGCGCCATCTGGGGCTGCTGGAGGTAGTATCCTTGGCCATTGATAGTAATAGGCTGGGGCCCTGCGAACTGTGGCATTTGCTGCATTATGGGAGGCGAGCTCGTGGGGTTGTATCTTTGCTGAGCGGCATGGGGATATTGCCCAGGTCGAAATGTCACGGGTGGGAGAGCGTTTGCCATTGGTGCCATGTTGTACGGCCCTGGCCTGGCGCCCATGGGAAGTTGAGACATGTTGAACTGTGCTGTGAATGCGTGCTCCGAGCCTGCGGGATGCTGTTGAGGATGAGTAGACGGTGTTGTGTACTCGGGGATGGCCTGTGGTTCGCCCTGACTGGGCAGTGGGCCGCCCGTCGTGCCTGTGTTGTCGGTCGTAGGATGATTCTGCTGGGTTGATCCCACGTCTGAGACCTGGGCACTGGATATCTCTCCCATTTGAGTCATGAGATGGGAGGTTATCCAACTTTGCAGATAGGTACTCCTGATATTTGGGTCGAGCAAGTTAGCAACGCCATCACAACCATGGAAGACGGACTGGGTTATGTACCCGAATGCGAAGGGCTTGCTCGCACCTTTACTAAAAGTCTTGATATGATGCCAATTTCCGTCAACAAGTCATCCGACTTTCGTGGATGTCAACGTTTGAGATGGGAACCCAGGTAGGTACTTGCAACGACGAGTAAGCCACAAGTGAACGTGGATTTCCAGACAACCAACTACCAACTACCAGGGTCGTCGTTTGGTGGCTGTGACTGGTTGGTGTTCAAGGAGTGATTAGAGGGACGGTGAATCTCGAACAGTTTTGGGCCGGAGAATGTGTGTGTGTGTCAGAGCGGGCAATGCCGCTTTGTTGCGTGGGGGGAGACGGACGTGGAATTATCTGGAAGATGCGAATTGCCGTGGTCTTTGTCGTCGTCTTCTTCTTCTTCTTCTTCTTCTTCTTCTTCTTCTTCTTCTTCTTCTTCTTCTTCTTCTTCTTCTTTGCCGAGTCGTTCAGAATAAGAATGTTGTATTCCAAAAACACGAAATGCAATGGGTAACGACAGTTGCAGAAAGATGGTTGCAGAAAGGGGGGCCTGAAGTCTCGGAACACCCAAGCGATTCAAATGCTAAATGGTAGTAGAGATCTCAAGTGAGGGAGGAGATTAGAGATGGGGATTTTGCCGTGCTTTCTTTTGGTGCAACAAGGATATGGGCTCGGCCAGGGTTCAGTGGACAAGACAAGGTCGACGGCAGAGTAGTTAGAGATGCAGTAAATTCCCTCCCCCAGACAGCGGTCAGCCACACATATGGCACAACGCACGGGTAATGAGGGGGATGAGGGAGTATGGAGG